>QGSO01000470.1:52905-362690 GCA_011037825.1 Carya cathayensis
AGAGCTTCACTCCACAAGGAAAGTTGCATATTAGATTTACTAATCATGCTCCTTACCATATCCATTAGCGTACGATTCCTTCTTTCTGCAACACCATTTTGTGATGGTGTGCCAGGCATTGAATATTGGGCAACAATGCCTTCTTCTTGAAGGAAATTTGCAAATGGACCCTTAATTTGTCCATGTTCTGTGTATCTACCATAATATTCCCCTCCTCTATCAGATCTTACGATCTTGATTTTCTTTTCACTTTGATTCTCTACTTCTGCTTTATAGGCTTTGAAAACATCTAGTGCTTGAGCCTTCTCATTCAGAAGATAAAGATACATATACCTAGAATAGTCGTCAATAAATGAGATAAAATATCTCTGACCATTCAGGCAAGGGGTTGAAAATGGTCTACAGATATCTGTGTGTATAATCTCAAGAACATTTAAGCTCCTTCTTGAACCTTTAGAATTATTGATGGTTTGCTTACCCTTTATGCAGTCCACACAATTCTTGAAGTCAGTAAAATCAAGATCCTGTAGGACCCCTTCTTTTACTAACCGTCTAATCCTCTCTATAGAGATGTGTCCCAATCTCTTATGCCATAGTAGAGAAGATTTTTCATTCAAAAGGTTTCTCTTAATGCCAACTGAATGCAGGGAGAGATAATTCTCTTCAAAATCGGGATGAATATCTAATTTAAATAAGTTATCAACTAAAGTTCTAGATCCAACAGGAATTTTATTCTTAAAAACAGTCATAACATTCTCAAAAAGGAAACTGTATCCTTTGATAACAAGTTTGGAAACAGAAATTAAATTTCTACAAAATTCTGGAATATAAAAAACATTATTTAAATCCAAAACATGTCTCGATTTGAGAATCACTCTAAAAACTCTAACTGCAACAACTTGTGAACGCCCTTTATTTCCGGTGAAAATCCAAAGTTCACTTGTTGTTGGTTTCCTTCTTGTGAGAAAATCCTGCAATGTATTCACAATATGAATTGAAAAACCAGAGTCAATCCACCATGAATTTTTAGGAGTATCAATGAAAAAAGATTCATGACACACAAGAGATATAGAGCTACCTTTCTTCTCAAGCCACTCTTTATACTTGATGCAACTCTTCTTAACATGTCCCTCTTTCTTGCAAAAGAAGCAGGTAACCTTTTTGCCATTAGATCCATTGGATTTTGATGGCACATTATGCTTCCTTTTCTTTTGAGGTCCACTTTGGCCATTCTTGGTCTTAACTTTATCATTCACGACCATATTTGCACTTTCAGGTCGATCATGTTTCATCCTTTCTTCTTCTTGCACACACATAGTCAGAAGATCCGTAACTGACCAGTTTTCCTTATGTGTTATAAGAGATCTTGAAAGATCCATACTCAGATGGCAGTGAGTCAAGGATGAAATGGACTAAGAATGGCTCAGATATCTCTATCTTTAAGCCCTTAAGTTGAGAAACAATGTCTCTCATTTCTGTAATGTATGCACGCATACCCTTAGAACTGTCAAAGACTTTAGTAGTGAATTGTCTGATAAGAGTGCTAGCTAAAGCCTTGTCAGAGCGAACAAACTGTTCCTCAATTACCTGCATTAATTCCTTAATTGTAGCGCAATCACCAATAGAACCTCTAATGCTCTTACTCATGCGATACTTTATGAGCATTAGACTTAGGCGATTAGATCGCTCCCACCATTGGCGGTTTTCAATAACTTCCTGTGCATCCGTATCCGTGGCAGCAGGTGGTTGCTCCACACGGAGTGCATAGTCAAGGTCCATATACCCCAAGGTAAATTGAACCGAATCTTTCCAGTCAGAAAAATTAGTACCATCAAGCATTGGAATAAAATAAACACCATCAGCTAAGGATTGTGGTACAACAACTGCAAAACCAATAAAAACTTTAATGCTATGAATTCAAGTAAATTTTAACCTTCCTGTGGGAAAAGGTTGCATAACAGTATAAATTTACTTATCTTTATTTATAAGACAAATTATTCCAAATATTAACAAATAAAACTATCCACACCTGTAGGCAGAAGATAAATTTTACTGTCAATACCGAAAATCATTTTCTTATACTAATTAAATCACAAAAATTAAAGATTTCCCTGTAGGGATAAATACTTAAATCCTATAATTTAATTACAATGAGATTCCATTTTTTTTAAATGTATTCTTTTAAATAATAAGGATGCTGTGGCATTACCTTCATTATTAAAAGAAATACAACTGGACATCTCCTTTAAAAAAAAATTGTAAATTAGCCCAAAGGCCCATCAATATGTATAAAACTAAAAATTGAAATCATGACCCGGCTTTTTCTCCTCATGACATAGATTATGATAAATAAAAAAAAATTGATCATGCCAATAAAACAAGGAACATAACTGGATTTCAAAAGCCCACTCCATGAACAAAGTGAAATGCTAATAATTCAAACACAAAACTGAAAGGCAACCGCTCTGATACCAAATGATAGAAAATAACTTTAAAAAGTTATAGGATCTTTTACCTCCAGCCATTTGTGCTTGAGAACTTAAAAGAAAGTAGAGACTTTGTAGGGAAGAGACTTCTAGCCTTTGCCTTAGAACTTTTTGGGATGGTTCTAATGGAAAACACAAGCCCCTTTATATAGGCAAGACTAGGGACCCTCATTTATTACTCCTACAACCTTTAGGCTTCCCTCATTATTTCATCCATCAAAAAATAGTAAGGGTCACCACTTTATTTATGAAGGGCAATTACCTATGCTTGATAGATGAAGTGTATCATCTTAGATGAAGTGAACCACCTTAGGGAAGACAAAAGTTTTCTAGGAAAACTAAAAGTCTAACAATTTCATCCATATGCCATCAATCTGGCATCTCCTTAATATATAACTTAAACAGCCAATAGTTCTGCTCAAATGACTTGCAGTTTCTCCAAAATGAATTAACGACAGTTTGAAGGCGAAACAGTCAGAGACAGACCGTGTGCGGGATCGACAATTAGCAAGAGAAAAGAAAATTGGAAAGGCTCCACGGTAACACTATATATATATGCGTGCGTGTGTATTGTGTGTTAGTTGCAGTGATCGGGTGATTAATTTGATATATCTGATTATGAATCTATAAACAAAGACTGAAGTCAATGGTCATTTATTTCTATTTTACCTTTTATTTTGTTTATGACTTTATTGTGTTAAGTTGTTTAAACATGATTTTTTTCGATTATTATTATTATTATTTTGATAAACAGTAAACTTTCATTGACAAAATCAGATTACAAGTGAAATATTAGTTTTAATGAAATATAGGTAAATGAAACAAGACAAAATGTTATAGACGAAAGGAGATAACATAACGATATGTATCAGACAGGTAATGAAATGATGATATATAAATGGTAAAAATAATAACCAAGAAAACAAATAGAAAGTGCAAGAGACAAGAAGTGCAAGAGGCAGGCCATAAAGGATGGAAGTAATAATGAAAAAAATGATAACTGATGAGAAGTTCAAGAGATGAGAAGTACAAGAGATGAGTAATGAAGTTGATGAATATAAGAACTATAGGGAAGTTGATGAATGAGATTCTATATTGTTTGGGAGGGAGAAGTTCTTGTCTTTTATAATGATTTGATAATTTCAATGAACTCCAATTACACTGCTGATTGATCCTTTTAAAGTATAGGTCCGTGTAACTTGGATTTGTTCCAGCCTTAATAAAATCGTTTCCAGTGTATTGTAGAAGCTGCTAACAAATGGTTCCATTGGACATTTTCAGTTGTAAAGGCAATTTGTCAATGGTGGCAGAGCATTACCAGCATCTGCCTTGCTGAATACAGCATAGGGATAAAGTAGTTGCATTTCTTCAGATCAAGGCAAGTTTATTACATTGCAAAGCCTCAGTTAATATGAATATATACATTCATGAAGGTCCAAATCAAGGTTTGATTGATTATACAATAAAATCTTTAACTACACATCCTTGACATAAGGCCCTTCTCTTCTCCCAACGTGGAAAACTAACTTGATTTTTGCTCACAGTTCCTGTTCCCAAAGGAAAAAAAGGACTGGTTAGATCATTTGCTTGCCAATGTACAGATCATTCTTTCTTTGGATTTAATGAAAAAAGTTCTACTACATGTCTGTTCTATAGAATACATGATGCTTTGAAGCCCAAAGGAATATTTAACATTAAGATGATTTTTTTCCAGAGTATCCTCTTCCGACTTGCAATTGTTCTATACACATTCACCCACAAGGATATATGCACGCATCAGATAAATAAATTAAACAATAAAAAAATTTAGTACTGTGCTCACTGATGCAACTGAGAAGTTGCTGCAAATAACTCTCAAGTGGACAAGGGAGGTTAAACTTGATAATCAGTCAGTTGTCAGATATGAAATTCTTTGATATTCAAAATTTCAAGCTTTGAAAATTTTGTCTTGATAGTTTCTTCTTTATGAGAAAAAAGTAGAGAACAAATAAAAGGATTTAACCCCTAACAAAATTAGCCTCATCACCACAAATGCAAGACTCCAGTGAGATCCAGGTTATAACTAACCTTACAGAACAGAAATTCTCTCTCATTTCTTGTACTTCATTGTTTCTTTCTCAAACCCTATTGTAGGAAACTGCTTTGCATACTCCTCAACATCATGTCGGAGCTTAGCAATTCCAGATTGAAAGTGAGAAGACTGCATTGTGGCCAAGAAGTCCTTCAACTTTGTTCCTGGTATACACATCACAGTTTAATCAGTATTAGCAGATTTGAGCAAATGGGCTTTCCCCATATCAAAAAACGCACTCCCAATGACAAGGAAATTTACAAATATCAAAGATATAGGCACCTTGAGTTTCTGCCTTGATCTTCACAGCCAACTTCACAGCAGAATCAAAGAATTCTGCTACCTTAGCAAAATCCTCCTCAACAAATCCCCTAGAAGTAAGAGCCGGAGTTCCTGAAGCGCACAAAAATTTATCAGGCTTAAATACTCCACAGAAATCAAATAAGAACTTTCTGATCAAGGAAAAGGCTTTACCCATCCTGATGCCACCAGGAACCATGGCAGAGACATCTCCAGGAACAGTGTTTTTGTTGGCTGCAATGTGAACGGATTCCAGCACCTTCTCAACCCTAGAGCCATCGATTCCCTGTAGAAAAAAGTTAATTAGGTCGTTCTAATTAGTAATCTTACATATCAGAGAGAGCTAACATCTCTGACGCATTCTACTAGGACACCTGGTATTGTCTTTTCAACCAGAACTGTTAACAGATTAATTTCAAAGTTGTTGCATAAGATAAAGTACAAATAATTGGTAGAGTTGGATGGTTCGACAAGACAAAAACCGTATCTTGGAAGGTTTTTAATTACAGTGAAGAGAAGAAAAATAAAACAAAAGGTGTTCCCTAGTACCTTGCTCTTCAAATTCACCAATACCAGGTGGTTATCGGTACCACCAGAAACAAGTTCATAGCCATTCTCAACGAGAGTCTGCATAAATGCCCAATTATTCAATGATTACGGTACTGGAAACAAATAAATTAGACATTTGATTGAAATTCCTAGAGTTCTACTCGACCCAAATTTGCTACATCTAACTAATCTTATACCTGTGCAAATTTTGAGCAATTACTGAGAACTTGCTCTTGATAGGCTTTGTATTCTGAGGTTGTAGCCTGCGTCCAGACAACATTAAGAAGATAAAAAAATTGAAATTAGAAACATTGATGAGAGCCCAACTTAAAGGGCAAGCTGATTTTGGTAATTTGATAAGAACATTCTTCATGGCTGCATTGGGGTTGGGAGGGATATGTTATGATCCATATATAGGTCATCTAAAAGGGCAGGCACATGGGGAGAAAATGGGAGTCAATCTTCAATAAAATGCTTCTATGCACTGCCCTCTACACTATGCATGTTCTTTTCATTTGGCATTTTCAATATCGTTCTGTTGATATTGTAAATTATACCAAGGGCTTTGGGCAAAGCACAATTCATGCCATAATGACCTCAGGGAGCAGAGCATGTATTAACTGCTCTACTCAACACATCATATATTACTAATTAAGAAAGACCATTTACAATATGAAAAAAAGGAAAAATAAAAAGAATACTAGAAATTCTTTTACTTCTGATTTAATGTCTACTGTAGTCTGAGACAACCTTTTTGGGGGTGTGCTCACAATCCAACACAACAAGCCTCAATCCTAACTAAAATAGTCAGCAACACTGCCACAAACAATTGTAACAACAGCAATGATGATATAAATAATAGCTGAAAAATGATAACAATAATCTTATCAGCAGACAAACCTGTTTCAGTGCAACTGCTAAACCGGCAATTGTGTGGTTGTGCGGGCCACCTTGAAGTCCAGGAAATACTGCCTGATTTATTTTGTCTTCATAATCATACAATACCTACAGGAGAAGTATAAAATCTTGAGCTATATCAAACAATCTCTCTCAATAGCAGTTCAAAAATGAGAACCAAAAACAAAAAAGCCACCAAAAAATGCTTAAAAACAGTTTCTCGCACCTCTTTCCCTTGTTTGTTGATCTCTTTTACCCCCTTTCTGAAGAAAATCATGGCTCCACGTGGCCCACGAAGAGACTTGTGAGTTGTGGTGGTCACCACATCTGCATATTCGAAAGGTGATGGGATGACACCAGCTGCCACCAGCCCACTAATATGTGCCATATCTGCCAACAGGATTGCTTTCTGTTTGTCACACACCTGCAAAATGCTAAACAAATGTAACTTTGGATCCTCGAGAGCATCACATCGGCTGAAAACCATCTATACTAGTACATGATAACTTGTTGCTAGATATCAAATCTAAAGGAGGTTACCTTGCGAATGCGTGCATAATCATACAGACGTGCATAAGCACTAGCACCAGCCACTATCAACTTTGGCCTGAAAAGTGTGGCACTTTTCTCCAACTGCAGTGTACATGCTTTTATGTCACACAAATCTTCTGCTTATACATAGATAGGGGATTTGAAATTTAAAAGGAAAAAATTAACGGAGTTGAGCTGCAAAGCTAGCTACCTGCTCATAGTCAATATAGCCAGTGCTCTCATTCAATCTATATGGCATTGTCTCAAAAAATATAGACACTGCAGATATCTTTTTGGTGTCAGTCTGCATAATGGCAAAAGAGATGATGTAATTTCCATATGAGAAAAACAAAAAACAATGTTATAAAGAAGGAGAGTTGATCAAAATTTGTTACAAGCCTTTTGGTTAGATCCACTTCAAAGTTCAAACCTTGACAAGATAAATGTCGTGGTCATCAATGCCATACACAAACGAGAAGTGCTAGGTTTATAATGAGATTACACAAAAAGTAAACTCACAAATTGATATGGCTAGGTATGATATAGTAAAAAGTCCTTAACAATCTAATGTACCATAACAAGCCGCATCAATTTGTGAGATTACTTTAATGAAATTTCTTTGTTCACCAAACATTTCTCTATATGGATATGACAACTTCCCAGTTATGAAGAAATGTTATAGACATGATGCCTACAGATCTTCAAGTTCAAAGGATATACAATCTAGTACTACTTAGGTAAACTCATGAGAGATTTATAAGGATGAGGACATGATGGATTTATAAGGATCAGGATTCAGGATAAAAGATGCGCTTTAAGTACCTGATAGCCATGAGAAAGATGCCCTCCATGAGGAAGATCGAGTGCCATGATTCTCTCATGGGGTTTTAACAATGCCGTGTAAACCTGGAAATTAGCTGGAGACCCAGATAGAGGCTGCACGTTCACTGCAATGTCAAAGGTGATACTGAGTTTAGTAAAGCTTGGAAATGATCACGTTCTAATAACATTCAAACCCATTAGGCTAACAATGTCTAAGCAGATGAGAGGTTCAAGTTATGTCCACCAGGCTGACAAGGTTGGATGCATACAGATATTCATAGGTAAGCATGTACTTGATTGAGAGAGATTTTCGACAAATACCATGCACATATATGCGTTTTCAGCAAGAATCAACAGCCATCCTCAGATAAAAGAAAGAAACAGAGCAGTAAAGAAAAAATAGCTCCAGGTTCATTACCATACAAAAATACTTATTTACCTCCCCATTTTGCTGGATCCAATCGAAATGCTTCCAAAGCGCGCTTCTGGCATAAGGATTCTGCCATGTCAATGTACCTGAAAAGCGAGAGAGGGACGTCCATGCTCTGTATCAAAATTTAATCGCATGGTCTGGAAATACAAATGTAAAAGCCATGCTAATTGCAATAACATCCATGACAAGAATAGAAGAGTTCAAGAAGATCTAGTCGACTTACTCGTTTCCTCCATAGTATCTAGCACCAGGATATCCTTCACTGTATTTATTAGTCATCACAGATCCAACTGCTTGCATTACGGAGACAGAAGTGAAGTTCTCTGAGGGAATAAGTTCTAGCCCCTTTACCAACACAATAATGAATTCCAATAAGATCTTATGTTACATAATAAACTGTGATTATACATGCATGCTATTGAGAAACCTGTAATGATCAATGGAAATGAAAATGTAATCATTTCTTGAATTGGAATTTAACATACTTGACAACTATTTGAGCAAAAGTATGAGGCGTGGGCCAAGAACATTAACTACTTTGTTCATTTAATATTACTCTGTTCTCTGAGAATTAAACCATCCCATCCTAGTCAATCTAATTGACAATCTCCGACGAGAACAATTGCTTATTTTAACAAAAAACGAGCAGGAGTCACCTTCCATTGTCTAGTTTTCTCAAGCTCTATAATGTCCGAAATCTCCGGATCCACAACCTCGAGGGGAGCATTCAATTGCTTCGGCCACTATTACAAAAAAAGAACGTTTATAACATATATGCACTCCCATGCACGCACACGCACAGAGAATACAGCAATATATATATGTATGTATGTATATATATATGAAGAAAAGAAGATGAATTAGCTCACTGTGACACGGGTTTTCTCCTTCTCGTACACAGCCTCGTTAGGCAATGATGACTGAAACAGAAGAATACGAAAGATAATCATTTTTAAGCTAGTGTGGGAAAGGAACTAGAACTGTAGGCAAGTAAAAAAAGAAAGAACAAACAGAGGGACGAGAAGGAAAGAAAGAACAAACAGAGGGAACCATGTAATAGAGGGAACCGCCATTGAAGAGAGGTCGAACGGGCTTGTCAAGGGAAGAGGCAATCCTACGAAGCGCCATCGCCATTGCCATCTCTCTCTCTCTCTCTCTCTCTCTCTCTCTCTCTCTCTGTGTGTTTTGAAGAGAGGTCGAACGGGCTTGTCTAGGATATGTGGAAGATAGTCCTATATACGATGTAGAATACTTCACAATTCTAAGTTTCTAACACGTAAATTCAACTCAAAATTTTTCATTTTTTAATGTTTAGAAGTGTGGGGAGCAGAGATGCATGGATTGCACAAAAACCAGCCGTAAAAACGCTATCCGTTAGTTGCTATTTTGTTGGCCACAAAAGTGAGCCCCCGAGGATATAACATGATAGGATGGAGATGTTAGAGAGACGAAGTTGGCCACCGAAGCAATTTTGTAGTAGTTTCCTATACAAGACCTCGACCAACCTCAAAAGACTTATCCCTGTCATTTTCTTGGAGACGATTTGTTGCCATTAATTTTGAGCATAGGCTCCACCTATTTCACAGCCCACTGGGCTGGTCCACAGATAGAAGGTGCGCCATGTGGGTCGTTAGGATGCAAGCTTTTGGGCTGTATTGGCTTAATTATAGATGAAAGGGAAAGATATGCACTAGCCCATGATAGAGATAATAGCCCATTGGCCCTGTAACAGGAGGTAGAAAAGAAATATGAAAACGAACGCTAGAAGGAGGGCTTGAACCTCCGACCTTGTGGTTAACAGCCACACGCTCTAGCCAACTGAGCTATTCCAGCTTGGTGATGTAGTCTTCCTTTATTTAAATATTAGTAATGGTAATTTTATCTGTTTTTACCAAAATTTGGATGAAACTCTGATAGCAATATGATTTACCTTTACACAGTCTGAACATATCAGGGCATATTGTCTATGATAAAGCTATAAGGACCCACATCATTAATAATGTCACATATTGATAAAGAAGAAGGGGGGGACAGGTAATTGATAGTTTGCAGAACAATAAGATTTATGGCATCCGAGTGTTTGAAGAGTCAATGATACGGAAAGCATTTAAGAAACGTAAAATTCCATTAACTTGAAATGATATTATTGTATGATGCTGATGCCACACTCATGTTATGAAGAGCATACTCATCAACTTTTATCAGACAGAACACGTGATGACTTCTCATCCAGTCTCTAAATGGAAAAAGAGAAGAGTGGGACAGTGACTAATTACAAGGGATTTCCAAACAAAATCACCATAACAATGCTTTTCGACTTGTGCCAAGATATGGGTCATGATAATTAGTCCCTTCATAATTTACAGGTACAAATAATGTTAAGGATCACAGATCAAGATGACACGGTCCAGAAGAAAAAGTACTCAATTCCCACTTTCTGAATAACATTGCCATGTCCCATAATGAAGTCCTTCACTTAGCTGATAAAATATAGAATAATTCTATTTATCATCTCTACATATCACATACTATATTTATTTTATTTTATTTTTTATTTTTCCTATAACAAATATGTGGTATATATATGGATAATAAGTAGAACAACTCATTAGTTTAATAAGAATAAAATAAAAAAAATAAAAAAATATTAAAATACATAAAATGTGTGGAGTATAGTATCAACCCTCTAAAATATAAGACACGCTATTAATGTTAGTGTTTTGGTTCCAGACTAAGGATAAAGGAATCCAAGAAGGGTCAGAACAAGATAAGAAGCAAGACATTGATCAGTGGGTTCAAAACCCTAGGGTCTAAAATGTCTCCATGTGCATGACATATTGCATGTGTCCTCCTCTTCATCTCTTTCCGTGCGAGATTTAAGAAACACGACAAGTAGCAAGACCCCACAAGCTTTGGCAGTACTACTTCTAAGTCATTTTGCAGACTTTATATTTATGTGCTTTGTTCATTGTCTGTAAACTTTTCATATTGATCATGTTCACCTAGTACCATTTTATATATTCATTGATATTGGTACGTAGTTACAATATTGAATTTTTTTAAAAACGAATATATAATATGTCGATTATTATTCTATGCATTAAAATCCATTCACACTACAATATTTCAAGTACCAACATTTGGTGATCTATATATAATTTATATAGTTGTTGGGTTATCATTTTGTGTTTCATTTATTGTCAGAATCTTTCAAATAGAGCTTCATTAGACAACTACTACGTATATACCCTTAATCGATCTTATTGAAGAAATAAAAACCGAGCTGTTCAATCAAGAAATCATCGTACTTTGCATTTTCATTAGGTAGGTATGTTTCGGAATTTATAACATTATATCCATATATTATTAGTCTGTAAATTATATATATATGAAAATTAAGTGCTATTCATCAGGATCTATTTAATTTGTCACAATCCTCCCATCATAGTTTAATGTATGTTGTATTAAATGAATGGAAAAGTATTTATCATTTATTAATTACCATCCAATCATTTAATGACTCATAAAGAAATTGAGAAAGAATGATAATTAAAAAGATAATGAATAGAATTTCTCACTCCATTATAGGAGCCCTCGAGTTACAGATCGATTTACCTAATGGTAAACATTAGCTAGGACGTTATCAAAATCATCAAAGTAATAACTTCATTAATCAAGCCAATTATAAGCTCTAAACAGTACTGCATGCAGGAGTAAATCTTGATTTGTATCCTACTGTAATCAATCAATAAAATGTTGTCGAACTTAGGACTTACCACCAAATTCTATGGAATAACCACTAGGGCCAAAGAAAGTTGACTGATTAACTGAGGTCACATTAACGGTGGTTAATCTAAAGGGATCGGTCTAAGTGGTGAAGATCTTTTTTTTGGGGTATCACTCATTTTAAGGTCTAAGATTCAATATCTGATGCAAATAATCATTTAGACTGGGCCATACCTCTTGGTGAAAAATTAAAGATTTAACCAGTTTTATATAGAAAAATTTTGATAATGCAGTGTAAAAGATCGGAGTTTGCTCTGCAAGGATCGATCTGAAGAATCTGCCTCAGAAAAGTTACCCCACATAATTAAAAAAAAAAAGCATTAACAGTCGGTGATGAAATCTATGCATGGAAGTTGATATAATTTGGAAGATCTGGAGTAGTGACGTCTGTCTGCCATATATATTTTGTCATTCTTAACTCTTACTGGGATGACGAAGTTGCGAGTAAAATGACAAAGGCCGACATGGGTAAGGCCCACAAAAGTTGTACAGAGAGGGATTTAACTACAACGTATATGCTTTGGTTCCTATAAGAGAAATGCATCGATTCTCTTCTCACTTGCACATGTAGCTGGCTAGGCAGCACAGCAGCAGCAAGTACTGGTTTAATTAAATCAAGACTTTGGTGTTGAACTTAATGGAAACGCATCTCGTCCGCCGGCGATCCTCATGGGTCTCTGGGTGCATGATGTCACCGTCGTGCTTTCCGGTGTCGGAAGAAATGGGGTACTCTAGCATCCATAGCAGCAGACACAGCAGAAGAAGCTGGAGATGGAGAAAGCTTTTGAGGAGGTTTGTTAGAGTTAGTACTAAGCACTTATATGGGCCAAAACCTTCGTCTTTCCACTATGATGCTGTCAGCTATGCCCTGAATTTTGATGAGGGTTTTCGAAATGATTAAGTGCCTGGACGCCATTCCATAGAGTTTCAACAACATGTTAGCTAGATGGGAGTTCAATGAGTTGAAATGATGTTGGAGTTACCTTGCAACTTTAGAATTTGTTCATAAGTTGTTGAATCTTTTTAGATCTGCTGCAGTTGCATTTCAATGTATAGTACTCAAACTTTGTTTCTCCATCGTAATTTATGATCGATCCATTACAAGTACTCTTGCGGCTATTCTTCTTTCAGATTTATCTATTTTTTCTTAATTAGCATATTCTGGTTAGAACTGATTAGCACTGACACGCCGTATTCTGGTTCATTATAAATTTCTGATGAATAAGACCTTTGTGTTAAATAAATTGTCTTTTTCGGGACTTCTATGGCTTAAAAAATTGAGGGGAAAAAAAAAAACGGAAAACTATATTCTTCGGCCACTAGGCGATTATTGGACTTGTGTTCATGTAACTAGATATAGTGGCCTAGCCGCCTATGCTTCCTTTTTTTATTTTTTATTTTTATTTCTGGATATAGGCAAATTATATCAATAAATTAGAGAAAGGCAAAAGTTGGGGTTGAGAAATCAAAGGACAATCAAGTTGTCCATTGAGATAAGATAAAAATTTTAAGATTTTTATGAATAGTATTAAGATGATATGAGTTGAAAATTTTGAGTTAGGTTAAAAATTTTGTGAGGGTCCCGTAAAGATATGTTTAGAAGTAAAGTTAAGATGAAAATTTTTAATTTTTTAGAAATGGGAAAGTTGTGGATCCCACAACTTGAGAAAATATATGGGCATCAGCCACTGTTTCGGTCAACCAAACACCATATAAAACATAGACAAAATTACCCATTTGTCCCCAGCTGCATGTTCCCTCTCAGACGAATCATTTCACCTTTGAAAATACTGAGAGCTCCTTTCCCCTGACCAGCGATCTGTTCCTCTCCCCTGACCAACGAGCTCCTCTTCCCAGTGGCTGATGAAATCCTCTCCCCTTAACCATTTTCATTTCACCCATTTGATTTTGAAACAAACTCCACGCAAAGCTACTGTGTGCACCGAGGTCAAATCACTCACCCTTAAGACTAACTGAAACAACCTTTATTTGAGATTCCAATCAAGCTTGAGGAGATGGGGTTTGGAACTCTGCCTCTTTGTGCAAATATTCGCACAGCCTCTAGCTTAGGACGGTTGCTGGGTTCAACAAAATCAAAGACCTTGATTAGCATCACTGCATTTTTACGGTGTAAAAATCGCAGGTTCGGTTTGGTCACCTTCAAACTTGGGTCTGCATTTCATTTGGATGATAATCTGTTGGGGTTCATTGTGATTTACTGAGGGAAAAAGAAAGGATAGACTCGGGAATAGGTTTCTTTTTACTGTTGTTCCTATCAGATAATTTTCTATCAAGCTAGTTTAGAGATAAGTAAGGATAAAAAATTTTAACTTGAGTTGTGTAAAATTACCGCTTAGTAATATGGTTTTACCTGAGATGGGAAATTGGGACAAGAAATTTGTGTTTGTCTTTGGTGCCAAATTGAACCTTAATTGTCCAAAACCATGAGCCAAAAGCTCAAAACAATTAGTTACCGTGAATATAGACGAGTTGACAAATAACAATGATGCAGAAAGCATAGAAAGCACGATCCAATATTGAAGCTGAAATCCATCATGCATCATCTGAGTGGTCTATTGAAGAGGAGTTCAAAAGGAGATTTATTTTGAATGACATGGCTGGGGTCTGGTTGATAAGATAGGCATGCAGCTGTAAGGACACATTCACCCCAAAATTTCAAGGGTAAGTAAGCCTGAAAACGGAGACTATGAGTGACGTTTAAGAGGTGCTGATGTTTACATTCCATAACATCGTTTTGTTGTGGAGTTTCAATACATGTACATTCATGAATGATGTTATGATCGTGAATGTAATTTTGAAATTTGTTGGAGGAATTCTTGGCTAGTATCAATTCTAATAATTTTAATCATGGTGTTGAACTGATTTTGGATAAGTGTAAAAAATTGCATGAGATGAGTGTATGCTTTAGATTTATAGCGCATGAGATAGATCCAAGTAGTGCCAGAAAAATCATCGACAATAGTAAGAAAATAATGAGCACCACAAATAAAAGAAGCATGGTAACCACCCTATATATCACAAAAAACTCGATTAAAAACAACAATAATTTTATTGGTATGAAGAGAAAAAGGAAGTCTAGTGTGCTTAGAATGAGCACAAATGTCACAATTAGAGATAACACAGGGATAATTTGAAATACTAGGAATAACTAAGCGGGAAGGGTGACCTAGGCATTGGTGCCATAAGATCTTATTAGCAGTGGTCTAAGTAGAAAGAGCCATAGTGGGTTTGGACCGGTACACATAAAGTCCAATGCAAAGCTCACCTGCTCCAATCAGCCTCGTCGATTGTGGGTCCTGAAAAGAAATAGTTTAAGAGAAAAAAAATACTGCAAGAATTAGCATTAGTGAGTTTGGGGATAGAAAGAAGATTAAATAGGAATTGAGGGATGAAAAAGAAATTATGCAAAATGAGATGTTTGGCTAAGTGGCAAGTGTCGACACCCTCAATTTTTATTGTATGCCCATTGGGTAAAGTCAAAAGTGACCTTTTGGTCATGAGAGAGGGAAGATAGAGTGGTGAATAGATTTCGGTCGTGCAGGGGTGATCGGTGGCACCACTGTCCACCACCCAATCACAGGGCGGTCAAAGAGGGGAGAGGAAGAGACATTACCCACAATGTTTGTAACAGCCCGCTAGAAATTCAATGTTGAAATTTCTATAGACTTTAGAAATCTCGTGAAAACTCCGTAAGTTTTCACGAATCGACTAATCGCATAGGTTTTAGTCAGTGAAACCCTGAATGATTGGAATCTATTTGAAACTCCAAAAACTTGGTTGAAACCGAAACCCTAAACGGTTTCCCCAAACCCTAAAGTTGGCATTCAAGCCCTTTTGATCCAATTTCTAGCATTGTGTTTAATCACTTGATTAAATCACTTCCACATGCTATTAATTTCTCAAATTCTTATTATGACATCTTTATCCAACATTTTAAATCTTGGAAATTTGATTGGGCCAAGAAAAATTGGATTTGGGCTTGACAGAATCTCAAACCCTAACCAAATCTCATTTAAACCCTAAATTGAAGTCCATTTGGTTGAGACCCACTAAGGCCCACGAATTTGGCCACCTTGGCAAAGCTCCTTGGAGAAGCTTCCTCCCCCACTTGTCAGACCATTCATTGCATCAAGTTGCACTCAATAATATGGAGGAACTCACCCCATCAAGTCCCATGTCTCATAGCTTTTGTAGGTTGTCCTTTGCCCCCCACTATCCTCTACCTTATCACATGTCTACACCTCCACTCAATGATTTTTAAGGTCTATATATTTCCCCTGAAGAGGTCTTGAGTCGTGCAAGACTCACTTACTTCACTTTAATCATTTCTTCACCCCATTCTTAGAGAGAAACCCAAAAGAGCTCTCTCGGGCAGATTTCTGTGTCTTTTTGTGTGGAGATTATCGACCCTTTGTAAGTATTTTTACACAATGACTCCTTCATAAAAGTTGTTCCTCTTTGAGTCTAGTTTCCGTAGATGTATTTTTTGTATCATTCCATGGTCATTTGGTCAGTCAAAAGTATTTGTAACCATGGAAAGGTCATTCTGGGCGTGAATCTGGAGAGTATGTTATGTTTTGGAGTTTTTGACCAAGCTAATGGGCATATCTTGGTCCGAAAATTTTATGGAGTGTTGTTAGAATGTGTTTAAGAGTTTTCATTGAAGTTTTGTTGCATGAATAAAGCTTTTGATGATATATTTTCTTAGATCTAGAAACTCGAAAACTGGAAGTGGAAAAACAGTTTTTATTTGGAGAAAGTTTGAATATTTCGTGGTTTGATCTTACTCTAATGGCTTTGATATTTTATATGATGATCATAAGTCTCTTATTTTCATGTTAGGATGTTATTTTGGAGATATTTAGCATTAGTTTAAAAGATATGATTTTTCTATGCAAGAGAATTTCGGTTAGGCCTAAGATTTGATGTTTTTAGGTTAGATCCATGTTTTGTTGGGTTTTAGCCATGTGATTTTAATTTTGATGGTTGGATATTCTTTAAGACACGTTTTTAAACCATGTGATACTTTATTTCAAAGACCTCACCTTCTTAAGCCATTGATCAAGAGATTTATCAAAGCTAGTTAAGAAAAAGTTTCTGTTTTTGGACTAAGTGTAAAATCAAAAACTCCAAGTGTTATTTTTGTGATTTTGGTGACTTTAGTTTGATGATTTAAAGCATGGTTTATCTGAGGATGATGTTATGAATATGTTAGAAGTAAGATTTGATTTTTTTGAATTCTTGGTGATGTTTTGATTTAAGGACAAAGCTTGTGATTCAAGTGTTTTGATCTTTTTACAAAAACAAGTTTGGTGTTGATTATAAGTCTTTTCTAAATGGATGTTTTAAGTATGGTTTTAAACCTAGGATTGGAAGATGGTTGGTGCAAAATTTTGGTTTAAGCATGAGTTTTGAAGTTGGAAGGAATTGCAACAAAAATCAAGAGAAATGGCCTATGGATGTTTCGGCCATAGTGTGTTTTTCATAGTTGTATTTTATCTTAAATTTTTCTGAGTTAATATTTGAGTTTAAGACAAAATTTACATGAGGAATGTAAATTTTGAAAATTTTTGGAGTTAGGATGTGAAATCCTTAAGTTGTGGGTAAAATGGTCGTTTTTCCCACATGTAGAGGGTAAAATGATAATTTTACTCTAAGTTAGCTTGTTTTCATGTTTCTAATTGTTAGTAATTAAATTTCTAACTTTTAGAATGACCTTTTACAGTTCCTCGTGTTTCACACTTTATTCTCGTAGAACTCGACGATCTGAGTAAGTTAGCTTCTAACTTACTATCAGTTTATTGTGTATGTATGATGGGTAAGGGAACTACAATTTATGTATGTATGTTATCATATATGTCATGTCATTACATGTTTATCTGTTACGCATGATTTATTCTTTTATGAATATTTATCTGTTACAAAATCTTTTATGTCATGCAATGTTGTATGTTATAAGTATGCCATGTTAAGTATGTCATATGTTACATGTATGTCATGGAATGTTTATGTTTAAATCATATTGTGCATTTACAAGTATACGCCATGTTAGAAAAGTTCATGATATTAAATAATATCTCATGTATTAAGAAAGATAAGATATTTAAGAGTGACACGGACCTAAGCGTGTTCACCACAAGTTATGTTAAGGATGGCACGGACCTAAGCGTGTTCATCACAAGTTATGTTAAGGGTGACACGGATCTAAGCATGTTCACCACAAGTTATGTTATGCGGTGCCACGGACTCAAGCGTGGTTCACCTTATGTAAAGTTCATATAAGTTTCAGATCATGTTCAAGTTAAGTTATTCATGTCAATCACGACCCTAAATGCTAGGATGGGGTAATATCCTAGTGGAACTCCTTTGTTCACGCTGGAGTGTCTAAATAGGTGTGAAATTCCCTGGGTTGACGAAGTACAGTCAACAGGTTGCGAATGGGGCCTAAGTAACTGGTCACCGGAGCGCGCCAGGCACTAACGCCGATGGTGCCATATTTTATGTTACGTGTATTCATGGGGCCACAACAACTGTGGAGCATGAAGTATGGGGCCACAACAACTGTGGAGCATACACTACGTGAGACACAGCAATTGTGACACGTAGAATACGTGGGGCCACAACAACTGTGGAGTACGTATTAACGCACTCACAGCTGGTCTAGATACCTGTGTTGTGATGCGGTAATCGGCAGGGACACACGGCTCTAGGGGACCCGTGTAGCACCCATATGGTCACGTTATTAATCAAGACAATTAAATAAGATTCCAAGTTCATGTATTTCACGTTCAAGTCATGTTTCACGTTACGTTATGTGTACGTTCATGTTAAACTTAAAGTTCAAGTACATGTTATGTTTCAAGTTCACATCCATGCTATGATTTAAGTTCATGTCACGTCAAGCTAAGCTTCTGTTTCAGTTCAATTATGTCAACTCATGCCATGTTATGTCATGTCACATTATGCTTATTATTTTATGCCATGTTATGTCAAGTTATGTTATGTTTACTTTTGATTTTGATGGTGCATTCATACCTTTATTTCTATGCATACATCATTAACCTGTGTGAAAGTTTTCTGTTAACTTGCTGAGATTTGTAATCAAATCTCACCATGGTAGTCCCAACTACCATTTTTCCCCGAATGGTAGGCGATGTGTCAGGTTCAGAACAAGGAGCAAATACCGATAGGCTGGAGGATGTTGACTAGACGCCGCAGATGCGATGCAGAGTTTTCAGCTTCTATAGTTAGTTTCTTTTGGGACAGTATTCTAACCTTGTTAATTGAGTTACGCGAGTTACTCGATGAACTGGTTCAATAAGTGTATTTTGGTACTGTAATATAGAGTCTAGTCACCCATGTTTTGATATTACAGTCTTCTGAGACCCGTACTGTAATCGTGGTTATTTATTTTGTTAAGTATGCATGGATTATGTTTTAATTATTTGGGATGTTATAAGTTCGGTGCATAGTATAAAAAAAAAAATTATCCGCTGCGAATATTGCATAATGCTAGATGCATGTTAGGAACAATGCATCCTATATGTGATGTACGGGGGCAGGTAACCTTGTGTTACATGTCCCGACACTTCAGATGTCCGTCCAATCCCAAACAGAAATCTGAGGGCGTCACAATGTTTGTAGATGAAGTGCTCGGTTGAATTAGATCAAGAAGCTTTTGGTATAGGTTAGAGGTCAAACTAGGAATCGGTGAAGAGGTGGAGACTTGATGAGCCATTGGCATCAAATTAGTGGGTGGTTTGTCGAGAAGAGAAGGTCGATGTCTGCCACAGGGTCATGACGTGCTGGGTTTCCAATTACACGCTAACAACGGTCATGGGAGTGACCAAATTTGCCGCATACGGTGCATTGCAGGGGTGGTTTCGTGGGTCCTCTAGAGTGAGCAGCAAGGATGTGGGCGTTCGGCGGTGGTGGCCTAAGATGGAGAAGATGTTGTTTCTTTTCCTGAAAAAGAATGAAAGAAATTTTTGTAATGGGGGGAAGGCTTTCCATGGCTAAAATTTGGGTTCTGAGTTAGAAAAAAGAATCGTTGAGGCCAAAGAAAAGTTGGTAAACTCTTTCATCTTCAGCTTCTTGTTGCAACTCTTTGAGATTGTTGCTTTTTTGTAAGTGGCTGAGTTCATCCCAAAATTGCTTTATTTAGTTGTAATATTCATGGACAGATTGGGTGTTTTGTTGTAGGGAGGACAACTCACGTTTGAGATGATAAATTTTGACGATCTTGCCATGACAAAAAATGTGATTGAAGATCAAGCCATACTTCTCTGGGATGGGTATGGAATTCAAGGGAGTTGGCAATGGAGGGACTGATGGATTTAAAAAGCCAGGTAACAACCATATCTTTGGTTTGTTTCCATTGGGTATAATCTTTAGAGATGGGTTCAGGTGGAGAAAGAGTGCCATCAACAAAACTGAGTTTGTTTTTGGCGTTAAGGGCACAGGTCATGGCTTTTTGCCGTTTGAGAAAGTTGTCCCCTGTAAGAAGGCCAGAGACAAGGATGGGGCTTGAAGAGTCGGAAGGGTGGAGGAGATATGGGGAGGGAGGAGAGGTTGAGGAAGAGGCCATTTGGATGTGGGAGAGAGATGATCAATTAGGCTAATACAAGTTTTGTTCCATGGATTATTTACCAACTTGATGTCAATAACACCTTCCTACATAGCGATCTCGATAAGGAAGTCTACATGATTTCTCTCACTGGTTATTGTTCCAAAGGAGAGACTCGTGTCTGTAGTCTATGCAAATCCCTCTATGGCCTTAATCAAGCTTCTCGCAACTGGTTTTTTAAATTAACTACTCTGCTTCTTAATGCAGGTTTTTCTCAATTTCAGGTAGACCATTCTTTATTCACCTTGGCCACTTCTACAAGTATCACTATTGTTCTTGTCTATGTCGACGATATTTTGGTTGTCGGAAATGATCACTCACAAATTGAGGTCTTCAAAAGTATTCTCTCTACACACTTCAAGACTAAAGATCTCAGTTCTCTCAAATATTTTCTTGGCCTTGAAGTTGCTCGATCACCACAAGGTATCTTTCTTAATCAACGCAAATATGCTCTTGACATCTTATCTGATAGTAGTCAACTTGGTACTCGGATTGCTCCCTTTCCCATGGAACAAAACTTAAAGCTCACCAATCACGATGGCACTCTTCTTCTAGATCCTTGCCTTTATCGATGACTTGTTGGTCGTCTCATATACCTGACTATCACACGTCCTGATATTGTATTTACAGTGAACATTCTTAGTCAATTCATGCATGCTCCTCATGCACCTCACTCAAGTTCTTCGTTACATCAAAGGCAGTCCAGGGCAAGACATTTTTTTCCCATCCGCCAACACTCTCCATGTTACTTCCTATACTGATTCAGATTGGGCTAGTTGTCCCATTACCCGTCGCTCCACCACTAGCTAGTTCATTTAGATTGGCACTAGTCCTATGCTCTTGGTGTCTCTCACTATTAGCCCATCAGCCTATATTGTGACAATCAATCATGCAACACTTGGGTCCAATGCCAAACTGTTTTCAAAATTTTTTTGAATTTATATATGTGAAAAAACCCATTTGAGTTTTCAAATATCTTTTTTAAAATAGACTTAGGCCTTAAAATCTCTATGTTGGTGGACTAGGATTTTTTCTTTGGGTTTGATTTTTTTTTTAAGTTAAAAATCTTTTTATGGATTGAGATATTTTTTTTAAACAAGTTGAATTATTATTTTTAATTTGAGCCGAGGTCCAAAACTTTAGAAAAGAGCACTTTTATAAATTTCATTCTCTGTCCAAACCGTGAGCCAAATATTTGAAACGACCCTACCCAATCACCCAAAGGCCCAAATCTCCCACCAAAACTTAATCCCATGTGAACTAACTTCCAGACTCCCCACCATGCACGTCCCTCGAGCACGTCCACCTTCCTTTTTGTTCTCATCTAGGTTTTCTATCACCCCTATAAATATGGTTGTATTTCTCCCATGCACTTGAGAAAACCACCCGTCTCCGTTCACTGCCTCCCTTCGGAAACACCATGAAAACAACCCAGCCCCATGCGAAACCTGATCGACCACTTGCCTAAGCTATGCCGCTGCCACCCAGCTCCCATCTCGCAGCAGCAGCCTGTAAGGAAACCACCTCACGTGCCGAGATCTTCTCCGCTTGGCAGAAGCCTCTAACCACTACCTCCATGCGAACCACCACGTTGTTTCCGTGTCATTCCCAAACGGCTTAGCCACGTTCAACGTTTACCCCGTAACACTCCTATTTAGCCGCTGCCCAGCCATGCGAAACCATAGCCACCACCCACCCCATCCACTGAAGCCACCCCAAACCGCTGCCACCCTGTGTTGTAAACCCCATGCTTGCTGCCTTCGGACGTTCAAAGAGGCCTCTGTTTTGGCTCTAAAAAGCAGAGCATAACCAAGAGAAAGCAAACCGCGTTCCCCTCATTGGACAACCACCGTTCTGGCTGGAAACCACCTAGATGGACCACAGAAACCTCCGTCTGTGCCACCCCCTGTCCCCCGCACGCCACCTCAGTTTCACGGTGAGCTTCATCTCTCTCTCTCTCTCACGCTTGGCTTGCTCATCCTGTTCCCTCTCTCTCTCTCTCTCTCATCACTTTGCCTCTCTCTCTTAGTGATTAGCCACCCAACGACGCCCTCATCTCCTCCATTTCGTGGCTATTCTCTCGGTAAGCCTCCCTCGCACGACTAACTGTTCTTCCCCACAAACAAGCTTTGGTTGTATGTTTTATGTTAGTCCTTTACGTGTGGTAAGGAGGATTAGTTTTCCAAAATTACAATTTTGTTCTTAGTTTTAAAACACTGTATTTTAAGAATTTATTTGAGTGGGCTTGTTTTTACTTGGTTCTGTTTTATATATATTTTTATAGTGTGTTAGGTTAAGTGATTTGAAGTAAAATGTTTTTCGGTTGAGTTTAAGTCCTAAATTATTTTTGGGTTGATTAATATTTTTATTTCAACAGCTTTTAATTTTTTAAAACTGGTTGGGTTTTAATTTTTAAATAAACCTTGTGAATAAGTAGACATCTATGATTTTTGGAAAGTGACAATATTTTAAGATTACGAGAGTTGTAGATTATTTTAAGGAAAAATAGATTGCTTGGTATTTCAGGTTTAAGTTTTGATTAGAAATTTGTGGGAGTACGTGACTATTTTATATGTGACGATTGATTTTCATTCGGTACTGTTGTGGAGAAATTTTGAAAGTTAAGAAATTCAGGTAAGCGAGATTCCTATGCTAGGTTTTACAAATATTATTGAGAATGAGGTTGACTTTTTTGAAAATTTTGCATGCTATGTTATTAAATGAGAATTTGGGAAAAACAACCTCGGTTGTTTCTTTGCATTATTCATGAAATTGACATGAAAAAGGAAAAATATTTTTTGACATGCATTGTGTAGATATGAGCTATATTTTTGTCATGCTATCTCTGAAATGTGAAAAAGAGCGATATGAAAAATATGAAATTTGTGCATTTATTCAGAAAGATGCTCCGACTTTTGTTTTCAAAATGTGAGAATGATCTGAATATGTTTTGGTACTCTGTTTGATATGGCATCTGGAAAACTTTTGGCATGGTGTACTGATTTTGTATTTGACTCTGTCTCTGCTTTGCTTTGCTTTGCTCTACTTTGTTATGCTCTGCGGGGTTGGTACCAACTTCTCTGCCTCTGAGTGCACCCACTTTGGAAACAAAGTGATTTTTATGTGATCTTTTCTGTATGCACACTCGGGGCTCTGAGAATAATAAGGGGAAGATTCACCTCTGTCTCTATCTGGTTTGGCCACTAGGGATAGCACATCCCTACCATGGGGGTTAAACATGGTCTCTTCTTTCTAAGATGCACTGTTTTGATGTGATGATGATGCTCAGGTTATGTTATGCCAAAGTACTTTGGGTTTTATGGGTCTTAAAACTATCGTTCTATTACGTTTGAAAATATGTTTTGTTCTACATGATAACCCTGGAAAATATTTTGTTCTGTATACTATATTCTGTAAATGCTCATATTTGCACACTAGTATATATCCTCTGTTTACTGAGTTGTTGATAACTCACCCCTTATCTTTACAACATTTTTTTTAAGATATTTTGGATACTTCAGCAGAAGTTCAAGAATAGGGTATTAAATACAAAGAGAGTACTTGTTGTTGGAGAATTTTTATTTAGTATTTTGTTTTGCTCTAATGACATAGTACTTTGGGAAAGTTGGCATTTATTTTGACACTTTGTCGTATTATTAGTTAATTATTTTGGAGTTGTTGGTTTAATAATGAGGTCTATGAGTAATTGAGGATTTGGAGTTTATACTTCTACTGTGAAGATATGATTTGAAGTGTTAAGAAGTAACTCTCTGACCCTTTCAGGGCCATGGCGTTACAAATCTGCTATCTATATCACTCACAATCCTATGTTTCATGAGCTTACTAGATATATTGAGACTGATTGCCACATTATTCGTGATAAACTTCGGCCCACTACAAGAAAAATAGTTTTTTGTATTACTTAAATTAGATGCGAAAAATATAAAATGGTTGCCAAATTTTTTTTGCAACCATTTTATATTTTTCGCATCGAATTTAAGTGACGTAAAAAACTATTTTTCTTGTAGTGGGTCCGGACTCCTTATAGCAATTCATATTTCCTCCTATGAGCAAGTTCCCAACATCTTCACCAAAGCATTAGGACGGGAACTATTTCACCAATTTTTATGCAAGTTGGGCATTAAGGATCTCCATGCGCCAACTTGAGGGAGTGTATTGACAGCTCACTTACCAAAAATCAGCAAGATCCTCTTCCAATTAACAACACCATGATTTTAGGAAATTAGCCATTAATTTTGTAATTGTAAATTCATATCATACTCAATCAGTTACCATAGATAGATTAACTCCTCTATCATTTGACCATTCCCTCAATGTAAAAATCAAGTTTCAGAAAAACAAGTTTATATTTTTACATGTTCTGAGTGATTGTTTTATTAATTGGGTATCCACAAAAATGAAGATAAAACAAATCTTAATTTGCATGAGAGATTGGTATGATTTAAAACTAATAATGGCAAGAAATGGCCAAAAACAGGTTTAGAAACGCATACCTGTTCCTATGACAATTAGCTCGGGCAATCACATGATAGGCTTCGAAGAAATTCATGACAAAGTTGATGCCATGATGAAGAACAGGCCGGAAAAAACAGTTAGCAACAAATGAAACAATCGCAAAAAATGACAACAACAATAATAATAAAAACGTGATTTTTACTGTCCAAAGTTTCTTGATAGAGTTACTGTTAGAGAGAATGAAATTCTGTAATATTTTTCATTATTTGCTTCTGTACATTATGAGAGTATTTATACAGAGAAAGGAATCTGAGTTTGTTACAAGGACTGTAGAGAAGGATAACAAATTTTCCTACTGTTACATTCTAGAAGAAGGTACTCTACTGTTTATGTACTGCATGCATGATCCTCTGCATTATGCGTTGCTGCATTGCCGTGAGTGATGCTCACCTTCTGTTTGTCAATATGTGCCATAGGTTCAGTTATTCTAATACGCCCCCTCGAGTTCAAGGGGGTATCCACCACATTGAGGCTCGATCTGAATTTAAGGAATTTTTCTGAAACCAACGGCTTGGTCAACACATCTGCTATCTGATCTTTGGAGCTACAAAACTGAACTTGGAGAGTGCGAGCAGCAACACGATCCCTTACAAAGTGAAAGTCAATGTCCATGTGTTTGGTTTTTGAGTGATAGACTGGATTTGCTGATAAGTAGGTAGCTCCAATGTTATCACACCACAAAATTGGAGCTTTAGCAAGTGGAATTCCTAACTCCTTGAGAACTGTTTGAAGCCAGATTGTTTAAGCAGCTGAGGATGCTAAGGCTTTGTACTCTGCTTTAGTGGAGGAGCGAGCCACGGTTCTTTGTTTCTTCGAGCTCCAAGAGATGAGGTGATGTCCAAGATAAATCCAGAAACCTCCTGTTGATCGTCTATCGTCAGGACAGCCCCCCCAATCGGCATCCGAATAAGTTTGAAGATTAAGAGAGGACTGCTTTTTAAACAATAAACCATGGTTGATAGTAGCTTTGAGGTACCTGAGGACCAGTTTTACAGCACTCCAGTGAGAGACCTTCAGCAAGTGCATGAACTGGCAGATCCTATTCATGGCAAAAGAGAGGTCAGGTCTTGTTAGAGATAGATATTGTAGGCCACCAACTATACTCCAATACAAAGTGGGATCATCAAAATCAGGGGAGTCAAATTTTGACAATTTCATGGATGCTGCCATAGGAGATGTTATTGTGTTGGCATGAAGCATTTTACTTCTTTCAAGTAGAGTACGTATGTATTGCCTTTGAGAAAGTATAAGTCCCTGAGTGGTGTGCTCTGCTTCTATGCCAAGGAAGTAAGAGAGCTTGCCAAGATCTTTAACAGGAAAGGCATGGCCCAAGTCAGAAATGAGGAGATCAATTGCCGATGGTTTAAAAGAGGTGATGACTATATCATCAACGTAAACCAGAAAATAGATAAGAACATCACCATGCTGTAAAATAAAAAGTGAGGGGTCTGCTTTGGATGCCGAGAAGCCATATGCAAGCAACCAAGAGCTGAGTTGAGCAAACCAAGCTCTTGGTGCTTGTTTGAGGCCGTATATGGCCTTGTGCAATTTGCACACATACGTGAGATGAAGAGGATCAAGAAATCCTTGAGGCTGTTGCATAAACACATCATCAGTCAAGGATCCATGCAAGAATGCATTCTGGATGTCCAATTGGCGCAATGGCCATGAACGAGTGACAGCAATAGACAAAACAAGCCGAATGGTAGATGGCTTCACCACGGGACTGAAAGTCTCATTGTAGTCCAGACCATGCATTTGATGATACCCCTTGGCTACAAGCCGAGCTTTTCTATGCTGGAAAGAACCATCAGAGTTGGTCTTAGTCCGAAAGACCCACCTGCAACCAAGAACATTAGTAGCAGAGGTAGATGGAACTAAACTCCAGGTGTGGTTTTGTTGTAGAGCAGTATACTCTTGAGACATTGCTTCTCTCCATTCAGGGAACTTGGAAGCTGATGAATAACTTGTTGGTTCATCTGGAGCAGTGACCGTGGTAGTGAGACAGAACTGAGAAGGATATAGTATTGTCCCATCCGTGAACTGGCGAGGTCTAGATGAATTTGTCTGGGCTTGGGTTATGACAAGTGATCTTGGTGGAAGTAAAACAGGTGGAGGTGAGGGAAGGAGATCAGGTGTCAAATGGGATGAGATATTTTCAGATGGAGCTGTTTGTTGAGAGGAGGAAGGTTCAGGACTTGGTGATGATGAAGAAGGAGTCAATAAGTTTGGGCTTGGGCCAGGCCTGAGAATAGAAGGCATAGTCACGGGTAGAGAAACTGTTTCTGGGTTTAAGGGTGTAGAGAATGAAGTGGGCCGAGCTTTTTGAAGGGGAAAAGAAGCCTCATTAAACACAACATCTCTTGAAATATAGAGTCTGTTGGTGTTGAGGTCCAAACACTTGTACCCTTTATGAGATGTACTATAACCCAAGAAGAGACAAGGAGTAGAGTGAAATTTTAATTTATTTGAGAGATATGGCCGGAGATTGGGCCAGTATGTGCAACCAAAAACTTTGAGGAATTTGTAGTCGGGATCAGAATTGTAAACAACAAAATGAGGCGATTTATTTTTAAGTGTAGGAGAAGGAAGAATATTAATTAAATAAACTGCTGTCTCAAAAGCATCAGCCCAATAGGAAAAAGGAAGAGATGAATGGGCCAATAAGGCAAGTCCAGTTTCAAAGATGTGTCTATGTTTTCTTTCAACTAAGCCATTTTGTTGATGCGTGTGTGGGCATGAGAGACGGTGAGTAATACCCAATGTTTGACAAATTTGAGTTAATGGTTTGAACTCACCACCACCATCAGTTTGTAGAGTAAGAAGCTTAGTGTTGAATAATCGTTCAATATAAGGTACGGAATTAGAGAAAATGAGAGAAACATCAGACTTAAGTTTGAGTGGGAAAAACCAAGTGTAACGTGAATAACGATCAACAAATGAAAGATAATATTTAAAACCAAGTCTGGAAACATAAGGAGCTGGGCCCCACAAATCTGCACAAAGCAACTCTAAAGGCCGTGTATACTGAGCCTGGCTATTACAAAAAGGTAATTGGTGACTCTTTGCTAGGGGACATTCAGGACACTGAAATGAGGGGTCCTTGTGAAAAAATGGTAAGCACTTGGAAGGGAGAACACGAGAGACTAGTGTTAAGGATGGATGTCCTAGCCTTCGGTGCCATTGATCTATGCTTGTTCTTTCACCAACATGAGTGGATGGAGAGGAGGATGAAGGCAAGTTGGAGGGAAAGACATACAGCCCATCAGGCGTGGGACCTGTGAGGAGGAGTGTCCCCGTGTGTTTGTCCTTCACAGAAAAATGGGAGGCGTGAAATTCAAAGAAACAAGAGTTATCAATGCAAAATTGTAAAACTGAAACCAGATTTTTAGTGATGGAAGGGACATGAAGCATACTGCAAAGGGAGAATGAAATTGAAGAAGAGTTGGGAGAAAAAGAGGATTCACCAATGTTCTGGATGTTCAGACTAGTACCATCTCCAACGCGGATTGTATCATCACCACTGTACTGCTCAGATGAGATATTCAAGTTACTCAAATCATTAGTTATATGATGTGTTGCAGCAGAATCCAGATACCATGAAGAGTCAGAAAAAGAGCTGGGAGCAGTATAGTTAGTTGAGAAAGATCTTGGAGCATCAAATTGATAGGAATGATCAAACCTGTGGCGACACTGCAGAGCAATATGCCCGGACTTGTTGCACACCTGACAAGTGGGACGTTGAGCCGTGTAGTGAGGTGCAGAGCTGTTGGGAGAGTAAGTTTTGCCACCATGAGAATTATAGGTGGAACGCCCACGTCCTCTGCCTTGCCTTCCAGTCCGAGCTGCTCCACGCCCACGTCCATGTGTAGCACTAAAGTTTACAGTGGGTTCAATAGGTGTAGTGGAGCTCCGTGTAAAGTGAGAGGCACGAGCCTCATGAATAAGTAAGAGCTGATAGAGCTCAGTGGAAGAGATAGGGGCAGCTTTATTTTGTAACAGACATGATAAAAGCCTCATAAGAGGGACCGAGGCCATTGAGTAAATAAGTAACCAGATCTTTATCAGAGAGAGGGTTTCCTGTTGCGGTAAAGGAGTCAGCAAGAAGACGCACTTTCCCAAAGTAATCCGAAATGGATTGATCTCCTCGGGATAAATTTGTAAGCTGGAAGCAAATTTGAAATTCCTTCGCATGGGAATGAGAGGCAAACATGGATTCTAAGGAGACCCAAAGATCTCGGGCTGTGATAGAAGAGAGTACGTGACCTAAAATTGATTCGGATAGGGAGGAGAAAAGGGTGCTTAAGACCAGTTGGTCTATGCGTCTCCATGCCGTAAACGCTGGGTTCTGTTGGGGTAATGCATTGGAAGATGCAGAGATGGTTTCGGGAGGGGAAGGAAGAGAACCATCGACATAGCTAAAGAGGTCTTGACCTCGTAAATAAGCTGAGACCTGAACTTTCCACAGAAGATAATTTTCAGTGGTTAGTTTGGTTGTGATTATATAGGAGAAGGAGGGGAGGGTGGAGGAAGAAGAGGAAGAATTGGCCATGATCAAGATGACGGTAGTCAAATGGCTCTTGATACCATGTTAGAGAGAATGAAATTCTGTAATATTTTTCATTATTTGCTTCTGTACATTATGAGAGTATTTATACAGAGAACGGAATCTGAGTTTGTTACAAGGACCGTAGAGAAGGATAACAAATTTTCCTACTGTTACATTCTAGAAGAAGGTACTCTGCTGTTTATGTACTGCATGCATGATCCTCTTGTCGAGACCCCATCAAAAACCGCCCTAGGACATGGTCCTAGACATGAATAGACATCCGAGATTGGACCATATATGGGGTCGAGCCTAGCTTTGGAGGACATCTCTAGGGATCTAGTACAGACCCTAGGGAGATTGTGGGAATGGCACGGGTCAATTGAAAGATGGCTCACATCATCCCAATTGACTAAGCCATGGCTTAGCCCTAATAGCCCATTGACACTCCTGTTGGCATGCCCTGACAGCCCCACGGACCTTGCCTTGACACCGTCACTGACATGCCTTGACAACCCCATGGGCCACCAGCATGGCCAGCACCAGCTACCCCTCAGCACACCCACAGGCATGCCACGGCTCCAGCCATGGCACGCCCCTGACAGCACCACCATCATGCCCTGGCCCCTGCCACGGCACATGCATGACAGACCCACAGACAGGCCATGGCCCCTGCCATGGCACGCACTTGACAGCATCGCTAGCATGCCATGTTTCATTGCCATGGCAGACTCATGTCAGCCACACAGACATGCCGTAGGCATGCCATGGCTCATACCATGGCGCACCCAGGACATCCTAGCTAGCATGCCATGGCACGTCTAGGACAGTCACGTGGCTAGCTTGCTTGTATGCGCATGCCTTGGCTCATGCCTTGACACACAGCAAGCGCTCATGGAGACTACTGGCCGCACGCAGACCATGCATGTAGGCCTGCGCACTTCCTTGAGTGAACACCTGTGTGCATGCATGCGCGCCCCAGCACCACTTAGCAAGGATAGTGGTGTGCCTTCACAGGCACCTCATCCAGTGCCTGGCTCCAGCCTGTGCCATGCAGGCAAGGCTAGTGGCATGGCCACCAGGCATGCCATCCAGCGCACGGCTCCAGCCCGTGCCTTGCAGCCCCAGCGCCCAGACCGTCAGCTTGGGCCACGCATGCTCATCACCCAGGCCACCAGCCTTGGCCATGCAGGACCACTGCCCAACCCACCTGACTGAGCCTCACAACAGCAGCACGACATCACCCTATGCCCACCATCAGGCCTAGGCTTGGCACCATGCCATGCCCACTATCAGCAGGCCACGCACAGCGCCATGCCGTGCCCACCACCAGACCAACGCATGGCCCATGCCATGCCATGCATGCGTGCACCCACACCAATTAGCGAGGCCAGTGGCGTGCCCCCACAGGCACGCCATCCAGCACACGACTCCAGCCCGTGCCTTGCAGAGCAGGTTAGTGGCATGCCTCGCGGCGTGCCATCCAGCGCATGGCAGTGGCATGCCCACCAGGCATGCCAGCCAGCGCATGGCTCCAGCCCATGCCTTGCGGAGCAGGTAAGTGGCATGCCCACCAGGCATGCCATCCAACGCATGGCTCTAGCCCATGCTTTGCAGACTCAGCGCCTAGGCCACCAGCCTAGGCCATGCAGTGCACCATCATGGCTTACCTTCAGCAAGCCATGCCCACCATGCCGTGCACCACCACGGCTTACCTTCAGCAAGCCATGTCCATCATGCCGTGCACCACCATGGCTTACCTTCAACAAGCCATGCCTACCATGCTGTGTACCACCATGGCTTACCTTCAGCAAGCCATGCCCACCATGCTGCGCACCACCATAGCTCACCTTCAGCAAGCCATGCCCATCATGCCGCGCACCACCATGGCTCACCATCAGCAAGCCATCACCATCAGCCAGCCATGCCGCGCACCACCATGGCTCACCACCCAGCAAGCCATGACCGCACCACTTGACCATGGACCAACCTGACCACCGTGCACCACCTAACCCACCATGGGCCACGGCTAGCCTTGGTCTATGGCCATTATCTTGTTTATTTTATTTGCTTTATTTAATATATCTTCTAGGGACATTTTGGGGATTTCCAACTTGTTTTTCCTTATAAATAGGACCTCCCTCATTTGCTTGGAGGATCATCATTTGGCATAGTTTTGGCAAAACTCCTAGAGGGAAGGCTCTCTTGTTAGAGAGATCACAAACGGGTGCTTTTGCACTTGGGATTTTTGGGTGCAATTTGTGAATCCCAAAGAGAGAATCACACTTTGCAATTCGTGAATAAGTGTGATTCAATCTATCTTGTTCTTGCAACTTGGTGCAATTCGTGAATCCAAGTTGTGTTTATCAATCTATAAGGTTTATTCATTACTTGTGCAATCCGTGAATCAAGTATTGATTATCCTTTTTATGTGTTTGTTCATTCAAGTTCATAAGTATTTTGCTATTGTTATTGAGTGTTCTTTATATGGTTCTTGAGTGTTCTTTGTTGTTCTTAAGTGTTCTTCATTTTACACTTGAGTGTTCATAGTATTATTGAGCGTTCTTCATATTGCTCTTGAGTGTTCTTCATTTGGCACTTGAGTGTTCATTTTGTTCTTGAGCGTTCTTCATTTGTTCTTAAGTGTTTTTCATTGTGTTCATCATTGTTCTTGAGGTGTTTATATTAAGTCTTGGCTCATTCAATCCGTCCATTCCTCAAAATCGCCCATCACTTGTGTTTGTCAACTTTCCATATTAGTTGGCTTCGCTCATTATACCCTTGAACCACACCATCCCTCTTCATTCTCCCATCAATCCATACACCCATATTAATATTAGCCTAAACACTTAACCCCACCATCCCCAAGTGGTTATATTGACCACCTTTGCACGTGAACCAAGCAAGAGAGGAACTAAGGCTCGGTCATCACAAGGCCACCATCGGTGTGGAGGACTCGATGTTTGGGGTCTAGACCGAGGACCCCAACACCTCTGCATTATGCGTTGCTGCATTGCCGTGAGTGATGCTCACCTTCTGTTTGTTAATATGTGCCATAGGTTCAGTTATTCTAATAGTTACTAGTGAAAAAATAAATTTCTCCTCGGAGCCAATAAAAAATTATGTTCCCAAAAGCCTGCATTCAGATATTGTCCGATTCGTTCAATTTACATATATAGTACAATAGCTTAATTATTTCAACAATATATTTTTAACTGAATTTGTAGTTTATTTCACAAACATTAATATCACAAGAATCATTCATCATGCTGATGGGATTTTATCTAGCTCATTCACACCAAGAAGCGCTTTGTTATTTGCTAAGAGTAAGTTGAATAACATTTGTCCAAAATCCTCAGCTCACAGTTTTTTGATATGGACGTACTCTCCTGCAGTTCATGAGTTGTACTTGGGATCAACACATTAATAGAAAAAGGAAAACATTCTTCAATTAGTTTTTAAAAGGGATGAGAAAAATTTACTTTTTACTTTGTTTCTCTTGTTGGTGGCTCATAATTTTGTTGCTCGGGCAGGCATAGCTGAAGATGGACAGGGACATCCAAGTCTTCTCTGGGGTTAGTTCCATATGGGATGAAAGAACTTATGCTTGCAGCATTCATGTGCCTGGTGCTGTAAACCTGAGACATGGGTCGAATTGTTAAGCTAAAAAAGTTTACTAGTCTCACAGCTTACCATATCAAAACATGTAACGATAAATTTTGAATTCTTTGGGAATGTTTGGAGTTTGGATGAATTATAAACCAGAATACCTTATTGCATAATTCCATGTTTTCTTGGCGTACAAGGTTTACCCTCTTATAGAGTTCCATATTTTCCTGATGGACAAGATTGCCCTGTGTGATAAAAAGAGCAGTTTTTATAGCTGAAACGATTCATGATATAGAAAACTGTAAGAAAGAAGAACGAGTGCATTTTGCAAAGACCTTTCGGCTTAGTTCTTGTATTTCATCAGTTAAGACTTGTTCCTGCAGACATTAAAAGAGCATGTTTAGTGCCATGCAGGTGCTTCGCTTTTAAAATTCATGAACTTCATGCACTCACAGAAAAGGGGCCAGAGTGGAGGGGCTGGGAGAGGGAGTAGGTTTCTGACCTTTGTGAGTCGTACACCTTGCAGGCTCATTTCTAGTTGATTCTCCAGATTTTGTAGGTCTTTGACACCCAAAGCATAAAGTTGTTGTCCCATCATATGCCTGCCTTATCATGACATATTAATTTGCTACGTACTTTATGGTTTATGTAATTGTGGAGAGGGTTAAACTGCATGACTATTGTGATAATGTTGGAAAGACATACAGTAATCAAGCTGGTTTTTGAGGTATTTTACAGAGTCCACCTTTATCTGGGTCTTATCATCTACTATGAACATCTGAAAAATTAATTTTGGATACATGTTTGTGATTTATAGATATTTTATTTTGTAATGGCAGAGCAACGAGTCAACCTTCCTGTACAGGACAGGTTAATCGTCTTTTGTTCCCTGTGAAATATTGTGTATTTTAAGCTGAAGGAGATCATAGATGGTACCGTTGGTTTACTTGCAAGTTCTGCAGTTCTTGCCTTAAGATTGCTACCTCCCTTTTCCAGAACTAGCAAGTACAGAAGCACAAGTTAATTGCATCAAAACTGCGAAGTTCTTTTCTTCATCATGACTAAAAAGAAAACTAAGAGAATGAAAAATCTGTCCATGAACATTAACTATTTAAAAATAAGTGGTCAACTCGATCATTTTGTTTATTGGAGTCTAGTTGTGTCACATGTTTCTTTATAAAAATAGGAAGTTTTTGTTTATTGGGGGTAGAGGAAAAATGATGAATATATTCTAAGCTTTTTTTTGCCTCATTAGCTCTTCCTTTAATGGAAACATCTAGGATGTCCATTTTGGTTGGCTGGCTCAAATGCATGTATGCTCCAAATAATTTGGACAATACAATAGAAAGATGTATATTGTTTGAGTAATACGACATACAGTCATATAATGTGTAAACGTAGTGCAATCGCTTTGAAAAAGGGTGGAGTCCACGATTAAAAAGTTAGTTTTTTTTTTTTTTTTTTTTTTTTTTTTTTTTCATGTAGGTCCCATATTAATTCATTTTTTTCAAAAAAACTGCATGACGCTTGCACAATCACGACTGCAAATATTATTTCTCTTTGAAAAAGTATGCACAACCACATCCTGCAATTTGAAGCAATTACACAATTTAAACTTTCATAGTATGACAGTTGACTACTTGATATCTTGTACTGATACTGCTTCGATCGTCAAGACAAACGAACTATCTTATAATGGAATTATATATGTCAAAACATTGCAAAAGCATCAAGAGCTTGTTTGGAGGATGATATGTATTAGTTAGCAGGATAATGCTTGTGATTTTGCAAGTGCAAGCAAATAATTTGTAGCTCATATCCTTGGCTGATGTGAAGGCTATAACGTTACTAGATAATTTGAACAATTTTTTGGAGCAGATTATACGAGCTCAACCCAACTAAGCTATAATGACATTTGCAATGGATCAGCTACGTAAATCCTTTTGCATTTAGACTAGACATAAATTTTTGATATTGCTAATATTCTCTTCCTGTTCTGAATGCACAGAAGAACTCATTAAACAAAACATCTAGTGTATTTAGCAGGAAATATATATATATATATATATATTTATATTTGTATGCATATATGTAGACACATTCACACAGATTAAATACCTGTGTGCTTGTGTGTATATACATACATTCATACATACATACATACATATATTTATATATAATCATTACTAGTCCTGAAATGAAGCGAAAAATGGTTTTATGACATTGGCAAAGGTATGCTGTCATAATTTAGAATGTCAAATGTAACCATGAAAATCTCTCTCTCTCTCTCTCTCTCTGTGTGTGTGTGATCTCATGTTTCTCTCTCTCTTTCAAATCGATCATGTTCTTCTTCAGTTATAATTCTAAGTATTTTTTTTGTTATGCATGAGAACTATTTAACTAGAATGACAATGATTATGTTGATTAAATATCTGAGGTTCTCAGCCAAGGAAATGGATGAGCTCTGCTATGCTTAACTTGCATCTTGAATTGTAAGATACGAAGCAAGGTCCAAAAAGAAAGTATGTATGTGAAAATTGGAGAAATATGAGCAGGAATTATTACTGCTTGTAGGGTATTCTTGCAAAACCATTGCTCTTGGATGCTCAAGTTTAAAGAACCTCTGTTCTTTAAGATCTTTTTTATGTTTTTGCCTTGAAACATAATTCCATTAAAAAGTAGTTCGTTTGACTTGGCCTAGCATGATGCTAGACTATTGTGATACTGATCGTTTTATGACACTCCAGTTGGTTTATGACCATTAACTGAGAGTTGGATGCCTTGTTATCGGAGTGCTAACAACACTACTCAGGAGGAAGAGATCATCACATGATTTCCTTTGCCTGATACATAGGGCGGTACTTGAGTTATTTTTTAGTTGATTAAGAACTTTGTGACATCGTATCGATGCATAAACAACAAATATGTTGTAGTTGGTGTCTTGATGTACATTTCAGTCTTTTGCAAGCATATGTGTGTACATACAATGCGATAGGACGGCGAGGGTAAGGTTTAAAAGGAAAAGAAATAAAAGAATAATAAGGGAATTTAGAAATTCGAGGTTTATCTTTTTGTTTACATGATTATTGATCAGGCAGAAGTGCAATAGGAAAAACGAGGTACTTGAACCTGATGACTACAGTGACTAGACTTTTCATTCTTTTGTTCATGAACCATATATAGGAAGAAACTATGCCTTCTATTTTTGCTAGTGGAGATAAAAGATCCCAAAATTGATAGATATATATACTTTAATGTGACAAGTGAGGGCACATGAGGAGGGGCTGTGCATGTGTCCAAATGGGCACAGGGGAGGGTTAGACATGGTAGACAATAAATGATAAGCACTACAAAAAAAATAGATTTTTACGATCAATTAATAGCAACGAAATGACTATTAGTAACCAAAATATTAATTAGTTGTAAAAACTCGTTTTTCTTGTAGTGAAGACAAACTAGGCTATTACAGCGCAAGGCATGAGGGTTGATATTGAAAAGTAAAATTTGATAGTTTGGATATATTTTATCGGTCACTGTGATAGTTCTTTGCAATTCATCATGTTTAAAAGACCAACACTAGAAGTACTCATGTATTCTTAATTTAGAAACAATTGAGAAGGGAGAATGAAGGTTATAAAGCTTTCAGGGAATCATACAAGCATATAACACATTCCAAGTAATGAGTAGTAATACTTTCAAGTCATTTTGCTTTTGAAGTTCTTGATCAGTTGGCATGCCCTGTTAACGCTCACAGATAAAAAGGATGATGGATTGCATGCATAAAGCATTGACAATAATATATATAAATGCTTGCATGTATCTTTATCATGAAGCTATGCAAAACAGTTTTTCTGTTTTCAGATCTTGCAGGTGTAATAGACTATGTTGTTGCACTATGTATATATGCATTATTGTGAGAAAATTGATATGATACTGTGCATGCTTTATTAATATAAACCTATCTTGAGCTCCATGATATGACAACTCCGGCCTACAGTTGACAACTGTGTACCATAATTGGGCTACTTAGTATATATATACCTAGCTCATTGATTCACGAGTAAATGAAGTCTAATACATATATTTTGGTAGTATTTAAAATCTGCAGTGGTTTCTACTTCAGAACACAATTAGCTATTACAGATGCAGCGTTAAATATTTTGCGAAGCATACCTTGACTTCTGATGCTGGATTCTGCAGTTGCTGATGTTCCCCCTTTGTTTTGTTATATCTTTCAGTTACTGCTTTGATGCTGATGAAAATAATTAGAATAATTAGATTTTGCAGTTTGCACGGTAAATACTGGTTTATGTATCATGATGAAAATGGAGCAACCATGAAACAGCCTTGAAAGTGTAAGAAAACATCATGTTCCAGTACTTCAAGTTGAGGCATGAGAAAAGTAATCATGTCATAAAGGCTTTTATGACAATATAGATTAGTGAGACTTGCTAGCTTCAATTTTTAATGCAGGGAAATCCAAGTCTGATGATACAAAACTTACAAATTCTACAAGATAGCGTTGGACTACCGGCAAATCACCACAAATATGGCAAGAAATGGTAATCCCACTTTGCATTAAGTACTTGCATATTTTCTTTTCCAATTGGCATGCATCTTTGAGTGTCGATCTTAGTTTCACATAGTATAAAGATTGTTCTAAATCTCACCTTGGTAGTCCCACTTCTCATAACTATAGATTTTGATGTAGATAAAGACTTTGGTGGTAGTTATGGGTATTGAGATCCGGCGCAGTCAAAAGATTGAGGATCAGAGCTTTTCCCCACTTTGTTAAATTGTTATGTTTAAACCTTCTTGAACAATTGATCAATGACTGTAAATTTTTTTTAACTTGTGGTTTGGTGACATTGGGCTTATGGATACTGTGACTACAATATATTTTATTTTTCTGGTACTATTATTTTGAGTTAATGACTACTCTTTTTATTTTCCACTGTGAAATAATTGTACATTTTTAATTGAGCATGTGGCCATATACTTTTTATGATAATATATGTGAGAGAGGTGGATGATTAGAGTGGCCAACATCTCAACATCATGGCTTCCGCCAAATCATAAGCGGGATCAGGGGCATCACAAGTTGTTTAAATCGATCGTACTCCCATTTCTTACTCCTGTTTCTTGTTTCCTACTTTTCTTTTCTAAGACTGCTTTAGTTTATCCTTATCAAAAGATTTGTGCATACTTTCTTACACATGGTCTCTCCATTACTTAATAATAATTTTTGGGTGTCATTCAGGCTAGCTAGCTGATCCTCTAGCTAGTTAACCAGTCTTTGTGATAATAGTTTATCGTTGGACTATAGTTGAATTACCCTTAGAACTATAGTATATGTTAGTTTATTTAATCACAAGGATGTATCAGACAAAGGTTATAACTTGGCTATCTTCAAAATATTAACGAGTTTGACTATATTGCATGTCTACTCAATCAAAGTTGCAAAAGCTGACTATGAAAGCTATTGATGCATGCAATTAGTGTTCCAACAATGACATTACATAATTTTTAGTTGGATTATAGGTGTCAATGATGGTTTGCTTAATTAGTAGTTTTCATTCGGATTAGCTACATGTTTAATATTGTTATTACATTTCCTATAGAGAATCCAGGAATCTAGGGTATCATTATCTTTGACAGGACATGCATGTTCGATACAAAATAGTACGATTAAAGTCTCATAATTAGATTGATGTGGCATATGCAGATTGATGGAGCAAATGAGAAAAAGTTGAGAAAGCAGCTAGCAATGGTTGATAATGATGTAATTGCATGAAGTAGAACTGTTAGGAAATTTGTCTATAATTATCATGAGTGATAAGAAAAGGCTGACCAAAAATCAAAGCAAATTACAAAACATGAACCCGAATGAACAAATCCCAACTTACACATTTTGCTATTAGAGAAGTTATTAGAATTTGCTTATATATGACTATAACCTGACTAATCTGATAAGAACTTCAATGACCAGACATGATCAATTGCAACCCCTACACAAATAATATCAAGAGAAAAATACTAGTATATAAACTAAGCTTGTGAGTAGAGTAGGCTTTTTAATGACATGCAATTTACAAACTTGGCATGCAACAAAGCCTTGCAACCACTTGCAATATTACTAGAAGCATCGCCCCAAATTAACCATATTGGCCTTTTGTCTGAGGACCCTTTCTATTCTCTTATCTCCGCTGCACAACCTTGCATCCCTCTCTTCTTGGCAGGGAGAGAACGCCTCTCCATGACCATATATATATATGCTGTTTTATATGTCCTCCATCTATATATATATGTGTGTGTGTGTGTGTGTGTGTATATTTCCCCTCAGGTTCTCTGTCTTTTACTAATATTTTTCTGTGTTGTTTGCCCTAATTATCTTTTATCAGTACTGGTGATCAGACTCGTAATCTCGTACACTTATGAATCGGATGGTATTTTCTATAAGAAGCTAGTTGAGCACTTCATGATCAAAGATATTAGTACTGCAATTAAGCCTCCAACTACAATTTAGGTAAGTGCAAACTGAGAAACAAGGTCTTGGTAATTTTGGTAAACAACCCTTTTGGAATATTGCATTTCATTGCTCTGTCTTAAGTTCTTAACAACTTTTCTTCCATGAGATCAATACCCTAATGGGAGTAAACTATTCCAATTAGCTAGATTCAACAATTTTCAAGAACAAAAATATGTAGTTTCCCTTATATATAGTACTGATCTATATATGATTCAAACATGTTATTCTTGATTGATTACCCAGATGATTTAATTTATGGTATTAAAGCATATACTTTCGTGTTTGTATAGGTTAATGATAAATGATAACTAATGATAACATCATATATTTACTACCTAAGAACCTCCGCAAAAATGATAGATATTTCAGTAATCAGCATTGCTACTCATAAGCCCCTACACCACACACCATCTATTTTTTTATTTTATTTTTATTTTTTTAAAATTTTTTTTAGATTTTTTCTTTTTAAACTATTTCAATTTTTCTATTTATTATTTATATACCAAACATTTGATAAAAGAAAAAAATTAAAAAAATTAAAAAAATAGATGGTGTGTGGTGTAGGGGCTTATGTTTAGAATTTTTCTTCAGTAATTACATATCGGTTCACTAGCATTTCTTCCCCCCCCCCACCCCTTCCCAAAAAAAAAAAAAAATAAAATACAGAAGGCACAAGCACTACTTCTCTAGCTAGCAACTTCATCCATCAACAAATTATTACTGATCTATTTATTTAAGTATCATTGTTTGTAAATTAATATTGGATCCAATAAAATAAAGTCAAACAATTCTTTTAATTACTTTGCAAAAGTCATTTCATAATTATATTAATTCTGGCATTCTGATCCATTCCTTTATATCAGTTATGCATTATGCTTATCTTGTCTTAGTAATGCACAGCCTATCTGTAGATTCTTATTTAATCCAGTACCTCTCCTCACACTAGCATTTTAACTAGCTTAATTTTGAGAATATTGGTAATCTAACACATTCTAACAATTAGTTGTACTAAAAATAGAAAAATCAGTCGACCCTAAATATTTCTAGAGAGAGAAGCTCTACATTTTCTCTAGAAATCGAAACCAAAATCTACCTCAGAGGGGGTTGGGAGCTTTGGCTCCTCCCTCCCTCCCTCCTCCTAGATGCAGTTTCTCCAAGTTTAATTTTCCACTCGATGCTTTTGGTTTTGGTTTTTGGTTTTCCGGTCAAAGCATGGAGAAGTGGCATTCGATGTTTTCTTGTGGCCAGCAACCACCATGCACCCCACCACAGGGTTCCAGCCTTCGATCTTTCAGATTGCCGAAGGATTCGCCAAAAGGAGCGGTGTGTGACCCACACATGTAGGTCAAAATGTGCAAGTGGCCTCCATGCGCCACCACACAGAGTGCTCTATTGCCGCCATGAGTGACTTTTCTGGGGTTAGCGATTTCAGTAACTTAGGGTTGGCATGTCCTTTACGCCCCACTACAGCATCCTTTCTCAGTATTTTTTTTGGTTTTTGGTGTATTTCAAGTTTTTGTTTGTTTCGATATTCCCGTGTATTTCTATTTTGTTGGTTTTTGTTATTTGCATTTAGGTTAAAATAATAAGAACTAGGTTATTGGATTTGTTGTCCATAGCAGGAGAACTCTCTCCTCATTTGGAGGATGGAGGATAGTTTTCCTGCTCCTTCTTAGGAGGATGGGAGTTGGTGTTTCCCTCTCCTTCTTTGGATGAGGGGGGTTTGGATGCCCTCACCTCTTTTGGAGGTTGAATGATGGATATCTTTATTTATATAAAGTGGTGTTTTTCTCAGACAAATGGGGATGAATATCTTTATTGTTACATAGTCTTGCATTTCAAAAGGTTTTGACATTAAAGAGTTTATAGAAGTTAAGACAATGCCTTTTATGAAGAAATTTATGTGTGAGGAAGCCCCAAACAGATGAGTAATTTGGCTTGTAATCTGTGTTTTTTTCCTATATTTATCAGTCACAATTGTAACTTCGGTTTCATTTGAATGAAATGAAGTCCGTTTAAAAAAAAAAAAAATAGTTGTACTAGGATTAGGTATTGACTGAAATATATTTCAAGATCAAAAAGAGAATTGAAAGAAAATGATCTAGAATAGATGCCATGCTTGTTTATTGCATTTTGAACCTCCAAACAAAAGAGAGTACTGACTAAAGCGATCTAGGAGAGGGGTTATACTATAGGAAACGCAAGATTTCATGATCAGTCTCCTACTTACCTGGAAACACATTCATTATAATTAATTCACCATCATTTTTGTTTCATCTAATTAACTTCTTGTTGTCCAAACTGAAAATGAGTCCCACTGTTTATAGAGTTCGTGGTCAAAGCTTGTCTAGATTTTCTTACCAGGGAGACTAGCTAGCTGGGGTAGCGATACCCAGTTATAAAAGGATTAAGAGTCCCTTTATTCTGTTTTTGATTCCCCTATGTATATATATATATATGTAATATCCCCAAAGTTTACATCCTAATTAATTAAGGCCATGGCTTTAATTATATCCTGTTCTAATTACGAATGGCCTGAAAGCAGACGATTTTTCTCTGGATCAAGCTGTGTAGATTCAAGCTTATGCAGTGCGGCCAGTCCTTAGGACCATCTACACACCACGCGCCAAGATTCTTAGTCTCTTGTCATTTACTGCGATGCAGACTATGTATATAGTGGACACCTGAATGGACAATATTGATTAACATATATACATATATTTTTTGAAGGAGAGGACGGCTGAAAAGTTCCTGGAAGATAGAAAAGTACTAAGGAATCGCAAGAAAGAGATATATATTTACATTTTCTGCAAAATATAAGCTTCAGGTGCAGAAAATGTTCTGTATTATGCAAAATACTTATATTGTTGTCCAGAAAGAAAATGAAATGAATATGGCCGGTTAAAATCATGATATATAGAGAAAGTACCAGAAAAAAGGAACAAACAGGAGTGTTGCAAAATGAAAAAAGGAAAAAAAAAAAAAAATTGCCAGACCTGGTGCTTGAAAACTCATATAGTTTCCCAGTGCTGGAGAAGATTACAAGGCTAACTTCAGCATCACACAGGATTGCTAGCTCCTTTGCCTTTTTGATCAATCCTTTTCTACGCTTGGAGAAAGTAACTTGTCTGCTCGTTGAATTATCGATCCTTTGAATGGCGATCTTCCCTCTCCCCATCTCTGATCTGCTAGTGCTTTCTATATTAGGGTTCCTGCAACAACAGTACCCTTGAGTACCCTTGACAAATAATTATTTAAAGATCATTAATGAACAGGTAAAGGCTGAAAGGGATTTAATGAAAACCTTACTTAGTTGAGCAGCTCAACACTTTGAGCAAACATTGATCTGATGGTGGTTTAGATTGGTGATTGAGATCATTTGTGTTGCATCTTTTTCATTTTCTCCCATCAAGAAGAGAAAATCTTGCAGGACTAGTAGTAGTACTGAAGATAATAACTCCAAATGAGTGTATTAATATATATATATATATATATATATATATATATATTTAGAGACCTAGAGTACTAGTTTGAGATATATTAGAAAATTACGAAATGGGGCGCTAGCTGTATATTCATCCTTAATTTACTCGAGTATTTTAATGGCGACCAGCGTAGAAAAACAGAAAAGAAACAAGTATTTTAATGGCGCGGGGTGTAGATTGTGGTAACACTGATGACGCGTGGGACACAAGTGTTACTATCCCAGGAAAGTTTAATGCGCCCTTACTAACAAAATTTATCAGCCACAAAAATTACTCTTTAATTAATATGGTGATCACACACACACACATCCTTTCCCACATGATCCTTTGGTGAGCAGCTTGATGCAACTTTGGAACTCATGCATGCAAGTTAATTCATGCATGGGAGACTGGTTATCATGCCCAGAGATCATAACGTGGACGAGGCCGTATATGGGAATTACTAATAATTTGGAAGAGCTATATATAATGAGTTTTGCTACATACAAGCACAGTCGCGCACTAATCTGTGTACCAATACTAATTTATTCATACTTAAAATTTAAATTAACACTGTTTTCAATAAAATCTACTTTTTGACCAATCACATCACATTAGTGCATAATTGTGCTTTCAACTATATTTTTCCATATATAATGGAGTTTTACCGAGACAAAAACTCTCGTGTCCAAAGAAAATTAGTACTAGCTGGTCATCTCTCGGTACCAATGGAGCTAATCGAAGAAAGTAATTCCAAGTACAACGATGAACACACACGTATACCATGCTGTTTGAGTTGTCCTTGGTGGGCTTTTGCTGATTCCTAGCAAGCTAGCAAGATTATACTCACCATCCACATGATTATAGCTTAAATTGTGAGATTTTATTTATAATATTCAAATTTTAAAATTTATGTTCCAAATCAAATTATACCATATAAACATTTTATTAATTATGTTATACATATATGAAAATTTCTATATATAAACCAGTATATACTAGATTTTAATTTATTAGCAACGACATGACATTGTTGTCGCACTACAAGAAAAAGGAGCTATTGCGACTAATTAATAGCAACGAAAAGAGTATTAAGGAATAACCCGTTGCTATTCTTTTCGTTGCTAATACTCTTTTCATTGCTATTAATTGGTCGCAATAACCCGTTTTTCTTGTAGTGTCGATCAGAAATGCTTTGTTTGCAAACATCAAATTGTTTCCAATCATCAAATGTAAACATAATTAAGGAAAGCACATTTTTCATATAATTTTCAAGAAAATATACCATTTTTGTAATTTTCCTCATACTTACCACATATAACTTCCTTTCGGCACATATATATGTTTAATTTCTGAAACTGATCATGCAAAGAGATCGAGAACGTAATTATATGCATATATGGGATTAAAATCTGCAAATTAATGTATTAATCTTCACTAAACTTTTAGGTTCACGACCTAACTACTTTTAGTTAAACTAACCATGCACTCATTTTCAGATCCATCAGTACCAAAGTGCAACTCGTTACATGCAGTTGGTCACCCCTAAATATAAACAAGTTTTATTCAGTGGAAAACCTTTGATTAAACTCTTATAAGAATTTTGGAAGGAAAGAAGTGAAAATATATACCAAGCCAAAACATGAGGAACTTATAGCTAGATCATCCGTATTAAAATGTCACTTCATAGATATGTACCCTGCACGTGCCATTCATGTACGATTGACTGACACTCGTGTACATGGAGGTCTAGATCAGTCATGCATCATCCGCCAATCGAGGGGCGTCTTCCCACGCTTTTATCGAGCTTAGTAGCCCAATGGCAAACAGTTCTCCGTGCTTCCAAGCTGTAGGTGTACGTGAGAGTTCTTGTCTGGCCAAAAATAGATTACTAAGCTACTTATGAGAAAATGGCAATATTAAGCAGGTATACAGGGAAAGTGTTATTAATATCAGTTTAATATGCAAGTCTTAGTGCTTTACGTTTTGCATTAAATATTGTTGTTATTGCACCGATAATAATAATTAAAGGTCTGGCGTGGCTGTCTCCAAACATAGTTTGCTATTGGCTAAGCCCACGTGGATGTGATTTCTCAAACCAATAAGATTCGATATATATGACTATGATAGCTCTACTGTGGCTACCCTTGAATCTTGAATTAAGGAGACATCAAGTCCAAGAATATTAGGTCAAATTTTTATACCACTTGGCCAACTGCATGCGAATTAACTTGGGCCAGGTGTCAATCATCAGGAAATCATATATTTACGTAGACGGTAGACCAAGGGAAAGGTGATTTTGCGTACATTCTCCACTCAGTTTATCATCCCAACAACGAATTGTACGTGTCGCTTCACTGATCAGTCATTATACAAATGAAAAATTGCATCTTTTTAGTTTGTAGTACTGATGCAAATAGTATATCATAAGTTAAGAAGAAACTAGAAATTAAGCACATGAGCTTCATCATAACTTTTATTTCTCCTACGCATGCAAGGACGAATTAATTAAGTAGATCAATGTTTTTTTTATTTTTAAGTTATTTATTTTTTCCCTTTGAAAGGAGGTGAATGTTTGGATCCTCAGATCATCTGATGCATACTAGCTAATGGATTGGACATGATATCTAGTTGCAGTTCATGACGTACTTGACAAAACTTTCAGTACCTGTAGTAGTACTGTTGGCATGCATTTTACACTTTAACCTAGCTTAATTTATTTGAGACAATTAATTTATTTGGTTGAGAAAAATAATCTATACCAAAGATTATTTGGTATTATCTTTATTTGATTTTCATAATTATAAGATATTTTTCTTATCTCATGTGAATGTATTGGAATTGAATAATAGGGATTTATGCCTATTATTCAATTATAGTTGATAATATATATATCCCTTGATCAAGATCATTGAGAAGTTATTTCCAAACACATGTATGTATGCTGCATATAAAGAAGCTCCATTTCTTTTGTTTATCACAATGAGAAGTAATAACAAAAAAATATCTGAGTTTTTCTAGGAAACATGCAAAGTGTAAAAGACATTAAACGTTTACCTGAGTATTTTCTCAGAAACAGACCCTCAAGTGAAGGAATCAGCAGCTATGGTTCTTTCTTGTACGTGTCAATAGTTGATTCTGCTTGAAATCATAATATTGAGAAAATCAGAAAATGAAATGTGATCAATTCCAAGTACTCTGGTGATGTAAAACTTAACACAAATATGGGCAATATTTCATGAATTTATCACCATAAATAGACAAATTGGTAATTGAAAATGGCAATCACTTGAGTGTGCATAAGTATAACGTATTTTCGGTCTCGCTACTTGATCTTCTAGGTATAATTAGGATTAAGAGGTACTGAAGCTAGCAACAAAGGTGCATGTAAAATCTATTGTCATGTTGAGTTAGCTCATGGATAACCTGAAATGTATTAAAATATTTAACATAGGTACGTAATTTGAAAGAGAGATTATAACATATATTAGTGATTAATATATGTAGGTGCATAAAGAAGAGGGATTATATATTGCTAATTGTTTGAAATTGTGCTTGGTCTAGGGAATTGAGGACACAACGCAAAAAAACTCAGAAATTATTTAGAAAGGATGGTCCAAAAAAAATACTTCTAAACAATTAATCCACTTGCTATATATATATATATAGCATAAGGCCCTAGTGATATAGGTTGTCTAAACTGACAAATATAATGCATGATAATGGATGGATGCAGTGAGAAGGGAGTCATGTAATAATTGGTGCATTTCAGCAGTACACAAGTTATTGCCTTCTAGAGTTGGAATACTAGCAAAACATGGGGGGAGATGAGAAAATATTAGAAATTTAATTTTATAAGCTTTCAAACTCGCTATAATTAACAGTGCATGATGTGCGCCATTTCGCTGCAAGAACAATTGATCAACTAGAAACAAAATTGGTTTGTGACAGATTGAAATTAATTTCAATAAACTACCAAAATCGCTGAAATGGCCACAAGAAATGCCCCATTGAATATATATAAATATATATATATATAATTGAAATATTGAATTAGTACTACAAGGTATAATTATTGTAATAATAAGACAGCAAAGCTAGAGGGGGAAAAAGGAAATTATGTTTAAGTTAGAAAGTATGCCCCTGCATCTTAAAACGAAGCCAACTACTTTTTAAATAGTTAAATTCATCTAAAGCCAGGCTTGAGAGTTTGAAAGGCAGAATCCCATCTAATATCAGTCTCCATTAGCTGACAGTAGCATCCATGATCACACAGTAGTATTGTTTGCAATAAAAGAAGAGAAGACAAATAGAACCAGAAGATGAAGCATTAATAACAGTTTTAGTTATAAGAAAGTAGATATTGTTTGACAGATTTATATAAGTGATCTGAAAATAGCATTTTTGCTGACCCATTATAAAAGGGTAAATATCTAATGAAAAAGAAAACAAAGAGAAGAGAGAAAGAACTACAGATTCTAAATACAGAACCACTCATTAATTACATCCTAATGAATATATTTATAGATAAATATAGACAGAAAGTATATATTTCTAAACATATATAACTTGCAGCTGCTGACATTTTCAATGGTACCCACGGTCACGCCAACAAAGGAGAATTGTTTGGGCACGACGAACTCATGTAGAACTTGGTGTGCTGCTTCTTCACAATATGGCTGCACTTCTGGCCAAACAATCTCCAGGGGTCACTGCCCAAACAATATGGCTGCACTTCTGTCCAAGCTTCAGTAATGCATGGGTTACTGAAGCTTGTGCTGCTCTCTTTCGCTGGCATAAATGTTTTGGGTTTATACTCTCTCTCTCTCTCTCTCTCTCTCTCTATATATTATATATATATATATATATTATCGAACTCTCTACAATTCTTTTCCCACTAGTTAGAGCCACAACTTTGGACTAGCACTAGAATGACCTAACTTTATATGAAAGGCAGAGAGGTGAGAGCATTTGGTATTTATATAGAATGAAAACTATACTAATGAAAGAAAATTAGGTTACGCTTCTGGGTTCGGCGCCTCTAAAATTAGGTATGTACTGCAAACATTGCACCCACCAGAGAGCAGCAGGATAGTGCAGCAGCATATTATCATACATATAATGTTGCAAATGTTTCCTGACATCTCACAAAACTGTTTTAAATTAACCTAGACCCCATTGAAATTCAAACTACTAAAGTGTAATCTTTACAAGAAAAGGCTAGAAAACTCTGCAAAACACAATCTAGGGTATAAGCTACCTATGCATACTCTATCAAAGGATTTCAGCAATCTCCTTTATCAAATGATCGTAGTCTCTCCTCAAAAACTTTCCAATAAATTCCATAGTTAAACCTAGCAATTATAAAAGATGTTTTGTTTCTAAAATCTAATAAAATATTCCACTTAAGGGCCAAGTTTAAGGTTTCATGCTTAAAAGCATTCACATTGGAAAGATGCAAACTTTTAAATTTTCTTAGTTTTATGTAATATACACTTTCTTGAACCAATTTTTCTAGGCTATAGACCAATGAACTTCATGTTGCCCAATTAGTCATCTAACTAGGGATTTACAGCAAAAAGTATGACGATCAGAGGACACAGAAGTTAAAATTATCACCCAAAAATTATGAACATCAAATACCGACATCAACTCATAGCCAAAATGCAGATTAAAAAAAATTGATGCAAGAAGGAGATGCTTTAAGATTCAAACAACAATCAATAGTTTACAAACAAAAAGTGGTTCTGGACGTAATCGACAATGGAGGTGGATTTCCAGCCATGTGAATCAAGTTGGTCACCTGGGCATTGAAGAAAGGAGAAATTGGCAAGAAATTCGAAGCGAAGAAGGGGTTGGTTGTTCATTCAGAGTGAGGTATGATTTCGGGGGAAAAAATGAAAGTATTTTGTGTAAGTTGGCGCCGAGACCAAAAGCAACGATAATGCCCCGTTGCTTATTATGTTTTCTTGTTGCAACATATATTTTCGCCACTATAAGGAGATATAGTTGCTTATTACGTTGGTTGTTCATTCGCGTATTCTCATGGAAAAATTGCAAGGAGATATAAAATCGCTACAAAAAGATACCTATTGCAGCGATTTTAATTACAACAAAAATATTGCGCTGGAAAAAGTCTAATTTCTTGTAGTGCTTGCTCCTTCCATGCATGTTAGGGTTTGTCGATCGAACCCTGTTGATCTCTACATTCTAATTTCCAAAAGTGATCATTACTCATGATGTGCCATACCCATGTTCAGAATTACTAATTTGTATATGGCATTATCTGTGTTTTTGTCAAACGTCGGCTAGTTGCATCTTCAAAAACACATTTTAAAGGAGTTAGCTCTAACATTGATGTTGAGAATACAATTACAAAGGGGTTACACAAAAGTAATCTCAAACTGACATAATTTTATATGATCTATTAAATATATTGTACAATAAAAATAACTTTATAATTTGACAAATCACATTAAGCTATATCAGTTTGTGAGATTACTTTTATGTAATCCATTTGTTGTAGCTAAATTATTTTTTATGTTAAAGAAGTATTATAGGCACAAAAAGATTTCATAAAAGTAAGCTTATAAATTGACAAGGTTTTATACGATACATTAGATTTACTTTATAATAAAAATAACATTATAATTTGATGTACCATATCAAATCATGTCAATTTAAGAGTTTACTTTTGTAAAATTTATTTGTGACTAAAGTATTTCTTAAATTTACATGAAGAGTGCTAAAACTTCTTCTTTAATATACATACATATATATATATATATATATATATATATATATACTCTACTTCGTAAGGAAAAATTGGACGACTAGCTGTTTGACAAGCAAATTAACAAGGATATGCAGCAATCAATCTAATTGGAAATATGAATCTTGCTATGTAAAGGAATGTAATTGCAGGTACGCAGTGGCTGTCCTACATGTATATATCTAAGGTGCCTCCCAAAATTTTTTGAAAAATCATAATATACCCTAATTTTATAAATATAGAAAATGGCCCCCATAAAAAAAAAATTTATAATCTCCATATGCTCTACAGAATTTAATAAAACTTCAATACGCTTAGAAATGTCTCTCCAATTTTTTTTCCTATAATCTTAGAATTTTGTATAATTTCTATATATTATTTATTTTCAAGAGTGCAATCTCACCAAAATTAAATTAAAACCAAGTTTAGGAGAAATAATAAATTTAATAAATGGATTCCAAAATTTTTTATTATACAATATTAAACTTCTTAATATAGAATCTAAAGTAAAAAATACATCAAAAATATTTAAGGTTGGTGATCTATATAGAAAATAGTTGAGAGGTTTTATCCTCTAGATTTTCTTGAGTAAGAAAAAACTTATTTAAGGTCTCTATTATAATATTATATGCTCAATATGACGTGAAAATATCTAGAGTTTACATAAAACTTAACAAACTAGCTTACATACTAGAATGAAAGAGAACATTATCAAAGATCACTTGATAGTTTATATGAAGCAAAAAATTCTAAATAATTCATTAGAAAAATAATAATGGATGAATATTATCGTCAAAAATTTGAAATATATATAAAATGTTGTGTTTTTAAAATTTTATTTTCACGTGTAAATTGCAAATTATCGAAATCTAATTATATATATATGTTTTTATGAGTTTTGAATTTTAATGGGTCACACGTTAGAAAATTTGCCCGGCCCCCTCAAGAAAATTGATGGTTCTGCCACTGTAGGTATGCGTTAAATGTGATATCCTGTATTTACGTGTATTTTTAATTAAATAATCATTTCATTGGTTAAGATTATGGATTTTCTTGTTTTAAATTTTAGATGATTTACGTAGTATTAATTTAATGTGTTTTGTATTATTAAATATTGTTCATTATTTAAATTTCTCTTTATTTAAAATTATTTGATTATTTTATTGTTGGATTTTATTATTTTATTTTATTTAATTATTGTGTTTAAATTATTTTGTTTAAATTGCTGTTTTAAAATCCTTTTTGTTATATCAGTTTTGAAACCCCGAGTTGAAAAGATTATATCTCATTTCTTTCCCTTCATTTTTCTTTTTCCTTCTTTTTTTTTTTTCTTCATTTCCTCCCCTCCCCTGCTTTTCCCGCGCAACCCCCATCCCTTCATCGAAACCTTTCTCTCAACATAGCCCCGCCGTGCGCCGCCCAACCTTGCCGCCACCCATCTCACCGGTTCACCCTCACTTCGGCGACTTTTTCCCAACCACCGGTCTCCTCCCTCATGGCCTCTCCCACTCTCCCATCGTAGCACCCAACTTGTAGCCCTTCCCCCTGATCTCCTTCTCCTTCATGCTCCACCAGGTCGCCGCAGCAACCCAGCCCCTCTTAGCATGCCAGTGACCCTTCCCTTCACTAGACCCAGCCGTTGTAGCTCCTCTCTTCCACTTTCTTTCTCGAAATACCCATTACTCCCTCTCGGTTTCTTTCCTCTCTGTAGCTCCCAAAGTCGCCGTGGCATAGCCCCATGTCGCCAACTGCTTCCCTCTTTACTAGGGTACCTCCAGCCATCGAAACAACCCCTCGCGGTAGCACCTTTCCCCCCACACGAGCACAACCCTAAATGGGTTTTCCCCTCTTCGCACGGCGCCGCCCACACCTCTAGCCACCACCACCACCTCCACTAGCCTCCCTTAGCTCCTCATTGCCCAGCCCAAGCTTCCCCTAGCTCTCCTCTTCATTTTCCATTTTGAGATTCACAGCCATTGCTTGGGAAACACTGTCCGCCACTTTTGGCGTGACCTTTGATCTTCCAGAGTTGCCTTTTGTCATTGTAAGTATTTTTCCAAAGAACTTTTTAGATTTAAATATATTTTTACAATAAAAATTTTCTGCAGTCTAGTTGGTTATACCAAGCCTTGTGTTTGAGGAGTATGGGGTTTGGATCAGATTGGAGGATGGGTTTGTCTGTGAAATTGGATTGTGTTTGGGTTGTTATTAATTGTGTTTGGTGTCATGTTATTAATTGCATTATTGCATGCATACTCATTTGTTGTAAATGAAAACTGGGTTTTCATGTGAGATCGTATCATGATCCCAAGTCGAGATACGTATTATCTTGGTGGAGCTTCTCTGGTCATTCTGGAGCGTAATATACTGAGTAACATCCCCTGGGTTGTCGTTGGGGGACAACAGGATTGGACGAGATGGTAATGCTCTTATGCCAACTCTGTGGCTCCTTTGCTAGCGGGGGCTAGAGGATGCTTGGTCACAAACATGCGAAAAACGGTAGTTGAACTTGTTTGGGATTTGTTTCTCTCTTTTGCTGTGTACCTTTGGTTTGTATTATATTTTTATCGGATTACTATAAAATTTTTGAAGGCATTTTATTTTGGGAGACCTGTATTTAAAATTTTGGTAATTAGTCGACTAAATTTAATTTATCCTCTATGACTTTTGTTTTACACTTGTTGCACGTGCACACACTTAACACTTGTCGTTGGGGTGCGTAACCCATGTTGTTAGCATCTTGACGTCATGATTCCCACGTTTCCATACGTGGGACTGGGGGATTCATAGGTGGTATCAGAGCTGTTTGATTCTGGGTAAAACCACATGTCTCGTAGGAGCAGTACCGGAAAATTTTAAAGGTTTAGTTTGAAATTAGTTTTATTTAATTTGAATTTATTTGATTTAAACTGAAATTATGTTATTTTATTTTGTTTTGTTTTGTTTTGTCTAGAGTTGAAAAGTGGGTTAAGGGTTACGCTATGGTAGGAAGATGGTACGACCGACAATGCCATTATTAAGTATGAATATTTAGTGTAGTAGGCTTGAAATTTTATCGATGTGGTTTGCTTTTATGATATCGAGACTTGAAGGGAACAACATAGTCAAGGTGATCTTTCTGGAGTAGGAACTAAAGTCACAACTGAGGAGGGGAATAGCTAAATTATTTAGTATACTTGAGGTCTTAGATTCCGTAGAGTTTATGGAATGAGTTTATAGAATGGGGGGGTGCAAGTTCAATGAACTTCAATGATAGATTTATGAGAATTTCATCTATGATTTGAGGCCCTATAGATTTTATGAAACAAGTTCCTGGGATTTAAGGCCATTTGATAGCATTTGGGGCTTTAGAATCTACAAGTTTTATAAGGCGATTGTTTTTATATCTAGGTTCATCGATCTTGCAGATTTCAGAAAATGATTATTATATAGTTTAAGGTTTTAGAATTGTAGATTTGAAGGATTGATTTGTAATAAGATTTGGGTTTTTAGTTCCGCAGACTTGGTACACTAGCTTGATCTATTTTGGAGATTGATTAGTTTGTAAGCATTAAAATAGGGTTGATCAGAGTTAAGTTATTGATATAGGAATTTTCAAGGAGAGCATTTCTTTATAGATTGAAGGTATAGCTTTAGTTCATGTATTTCTTTGAGGATTGAAGATATTGATCTAATTCAAAAAATGATTGTTTCTAGCTCGAGGTTATAGTGGTAGGTTTAGGATTTGATCCATATCAATTTTAAGGATAATAGATGGTGCGGATTTAGGAAATAATTCTTATTGATTTCAAGGATATATTTCCAGATGATGGAAATGGTAGTGATGAATTACTTGCACATTTGGAGGATTATTGGTTTTGGCTAAGGGTGCATGAGGTCGATGCGTAGTAGTGGTGAGTGTGTATGGATTTCGGAGAGTATAGGTCCTAGTTTCATTTTTGACTTGGAAGAAGTGGCTTTGATAGGTGTTGAAGTGGAGTCAATACAATAGTATTAAATTCAAGAGATCTTAGCCTTAGATTTTGGTAAGTTGATTGGAGTGTTCAGTCGAAGCGTGATACTCAATGAAGTGATGGCTGGTGGTAATTGTTGTGATTATCTTCAGGAATTAGTTGTGACTTGAGGTCACAAAGTAATTTAAATTTTTTAGGCTATACTTTTCCTTGAAGATCGAGCGTTCAATTGGGAGAAATATAGACATTGTTATTTAACTTGAAGCGAGATTTTTGGGTCACCATGTTTAGTGTATGATAAAGTCTTGGAAGTTGAAGCATAGGCATCAACGGTGGATAACATAACCAGATTTATGAGATAATAACATTAGAATCCAAGAGTGTTGTGCAATAGTTTTTAGTGGATTGGAGATTTGAACAACACCTGCTTTGAGGTTTAATCGTGGTGTGCTATTGAAGGAACTAGTCGTGCTAATACTAGAGCTTATGAGAGTAGAAGAAGGTGGGCAAGTTACCGAGAATGTTTCAATAATGTTTTGGTGAATTCAATGATGGCTCGTATTGAGTTTAGTCACTGCCAGATTAGATAATATTCAGAATTTAGGTATTGAGTTTTAAAGTATAGGCTGTCGGGTAAAAGTTTATAGGCGCTCTTATTGGTTGATCGAGATGAATTCGAGCCTTTTAGGGTTCGTTCTTTATCTTCGATGGGGCCTGTGTATTTTTGAGATGATGTTACTTGTTTTCAATTTGGGATGCTGAGGTTGTTTGATATTAGTTTTCTATCAATGATCATGGATGTATTTTGTAGAATATTGAATTTGATGAAGGCAGCGAGAGCTAATTGGGGAATGGGTGTGGTAATTTATGGTTTTGAGGGCCAGAGTATTTTCTACCAAAATGTGGTAAGGGTTTTCTTATTAGTACGTGTTGTGCTAGCTTAACCTCGATGGTGTTAATTTATGAGGACTTAATTTTATGCATTTTGGCAAGTTAACAAAGTGCGCAATAAAGTATGATATTTTGTGATATAGTTGGGGATTTAGACTTCGTGCAGATTTTAGAAAATTAGTGGTGACTTGAAATTTTGAGAAGATACTTGTAATTGGAGATTAATCATTTGGTTGTGCAAATTATGCTTATTGATGGTTAACTTAAGAAGTGGCTAATGAGTTACCAATAGGGGTGTAAAAAAAAATCGGTGAACTGGTAAACTGGACTTGACCAAATCGGTGGGATCAGTCTGGTCTGGTACTGGTTTTATTTTTCTTAAAACCTGTCAAAATCGGAACCTGATTTTGATTTTTCTTTTTCTAAAACCGGACCGGACCGGACCGGTTTATATATATTTTTTAATTTTTTCTATTGTATATAATTTTTATATATAATATATAATTATATATAAAATTGTTTTGTATTATATAATAAATTACTAATTAATATAATATTAAATTTTAAAATCTTATATCACTTTATTTATAGTATTAATAGTTATACTAATATTATATAGTGCTATAATATATATTATAATATACTATAATATATTATCACTATAGTATTATATACTATAAAGACTATATTATATAGTATATTAAAATCGAAAAACCGGATCGAATCGAACTGGAAACCGGAGTACTAGTTTAGGAGGGTAATCGATGTGTAATTGGTTTTGAAAAATATAAAATCAGTGCATACTGGTTAGGTTCACAATTTTGTCCAAAACCAGACTGGACCGGACCGGTTACACCCCTAGTTACCAAAATGTAGTATACAACGAAGTTTTGGAAGTTAGCATAGGAATTGATTGAGGTTAACACGAATTATCGAATGAAGCTATCAATCTTTGAGATTCCTTGGGTGTTGTATTAGGGCTCTTTTGGAAATGGAGATTTCGAATTTACATGGCTGCCCTAGGAATTCTAGATGTGATGTGCCACTAGGGGACTTTGGTGTTACGTTTCTCTCAAAAATGTGATGTTTTAAGTTGTATCTTATATCTTGCCTTGTTGTTAATGTTTGACTTTGCCAATTTCGAGAACAAAATTTTATTTAATGGGGGAGGATGTGAGATCCTGTATTTACGTGTATTTTTATTTAAATAATTGTTTCATTTGTTAAGATTATGGATTTTCTTGTTTTAAATTTTAGATGATTTATGTGGTATTATTTTATGACTTATAACTGTGAAATTTAATTTAAGGTGTTTCTTGTTATTAAATATTGTTCATTATTTAAATTGTTGTTTATTCTAAATTATTTTATTGTCTTATTATTGGATTTTATTATTTTATTTTATTTAATTACTGCATTTAAATTATTTTGTTTAAATTGCTGTTTTGAAATCCTTTTCGTTGGATCACTTTTGAGACCTCGAGTTGAAAAGACTGGATTTCATTTCTTTCTCTTCCTTTTTCCTTTTCCTTCTTTCTTTCTTTTTTCCTTCCTTTTCTCCCCTCCCCTGCTTCTCCTGCGTGACCCTCCTCCCCTCATCGAAACCCTTCTCTCAACACAACCCCACCTTGCGCCGCCCAACCTCATCGCCACCCACCTCACCGGTTCACCATCACTCCGGCGACCTTTCCCCCATCACCGATCTCCTCCCTCGCGGCCTTTCCCTCACTCTCATTGCAGCACCCAACCTATAGCCCCTCCCCCCTATCTCTTTCTCCTCCAACTCCACCGTGACACCACTGCAACCCAGCGTCTCTCAGTATGCCAGCGACCCTTTCCTTTAGCAGACCCAGCTGCTGTAGCTCCTCTCTTCCCCTTTCTTTCCCAAAATGCCCATCGCTCTCTCTCGATTTCTTTCCTCTCCGCAGCTCCCAGCACCGCCATGGCACAGCCTCATGCCGCCAGCTGCCTCTCTCTTCACCAGTGTACCCCCAGCCACCAAACCAACCCCTCGCGACAGCCCCTTTCCCGCCACACTAGCACAACCCGAATGGGTTTCCCCCTCTTTGCAAGGTAAGATCTGCCACCCACGCTGCCATCCAAGGCCTTCAACCACCACCACCAACTCCACTAGCCTCCCTTAGCTCCTTGCTCAGCCCAAGCTTCCCCTAGCTCCTCATTACTTGGGAAACATTGTCCGCTGCTGCTCCGCCACTTTTGGTATAACCTTTGATCTTCCAGAGTTTCCTTTAGTCATTGTAAGTCTTTTTCCAAAGAACTTTTGAGATTTAAATATATTTTTATACTAAAAATTTTCTACAGTCTGCTTGGTTATGCGGGCCTTGTGTTCGAGGAGTATAGGGGTTGGATTGGATTGGAGGATGGGTTTGTTTGTGAAATTAGATTGTGTTTGGGTTGTTATTTGCTGTGTTTGGTGTCATGCTATTGATTGCATTATTGCGTGCATGCTCATCTATTGTAAATGAAAACTGGGTTTTCATGTGAGATAGGATTTTTCGGTGCGTGCGTATCAAGACCCCAAGTCGAGATGAGGTATTATCTCGGTAGAGCTCCTCGGGTCACTCAAGAGTGTAATATATTGAATGACGTCCCCTGGGTTGTCGCTGGGCGACAACAGGATCAGATGAGATGGTAACGCTCTCATGCCTACTTCATGGTCCCTCTGCTGGCGAGGGTTAGAGGATGCTTGGCCACGAACTGGTCATCGCTCGTTAGGAAGTTACACGCACGGTTTTTACCCGTGGTGTGACGAATGGAGCTAGGGTGTGCGGATGGTATCTAGGGGAGATCATGATGTATACATGATAATTTGGATAATGGGTCATTTTCTGAAAAAATGGTGGTTTTGATAAATGGATATGTGGACCATTTTCTGGGACAATGGTAGTTTTATACTCAGGTCATGTTTTGGGAAAATGACGGTTCTTTATTTTAATGGATTTGTTTTGGGCCAAATGAGAATTTGGAGTCGTTAAAAAATAATCATTTTTGGAAAAAATGATGGTTTTGAGCTCATGCATATTTCGGCATGTGTATACATACTTGTTGGTTGTTTAAATGTATTTTTTGTCTTATGGGTTGTTTGGTTGATTACTTACTAAGATTCATAATCTCACATGGTATTCGATACCATGCAGTACAGTTTTATGGTATCGTAAATTTTGATATAGATGAGGATGTTGAGCCTGAGCGATCGGCTCCACCGGAGGAGTGACTTGGGGTTGCTTTCTTATGTTTGGGATTTGTTTCCCTCTTTTGCTGTGTACCTTTAGTTTGTATTATATTTTTATTGGATTACTGTATAATTTTTGAATGTATTTTATTTTGGGGGACTTGTATTTAAAATTCTAGTATTTAGTCGACTAAATTTAATTTATCTGCTACAACTTTTGTTTTACACTTGTTGCATGTGCACACACTTAGCACTTGTCATTGGGTTGCTTGACCCATGTTGTTAGCATCTCGACATCACAATTCCTGCATTTCTGTACGCGGGAGTCGGGAGCATAACATTAAATTTCCTCATCCTTGTGTAGTAATTGGTGGAGAAAAAAAATCCTACCTTGTAAGCATCAAGCTTGAAAATGCTGCTTTTAAGTCTCTTCAAGTTTGATAATTTTCAATGAAATAAAGATGGATCACTTTATCAAGCACTCAAACGATATAAATTGACTAAGATTCAAAACTCTAATTAACAAGCTTGATATCCCTAAATTGGCTTCCAAATTAAGCTCTTTCGATTTATCATTATTAAAATTACCTCGATTTCAAGATCAAACACAAAGAAATAAATACATAATATGAATCTATATTCAATTTTCGATATGATGAAAAGCGAGACCCGACGATCTAAAGGAGGCCCATTGGCTTGGCAAGGCAAAGATAACAGCCCCTGTTGTGGCTTACAAGAGATAGGCCTGTCTAGCTTAGCCTAAGACTAATGAGACACTGACTCAGGTGGCTAGGTGGGGCATAGGCCAACCTATTATTCGCCTTGAATCACTACCAGCAAGTGGCCGCTAGGAAATGAGTGGGAGAAGCTGTTACCTCCGCTCACCTACGGACAGGAAGGTGGGCGGTAATAGGACAGACTGATGAGGCCCCACCTCTTTAAGTCCCTTGAAAATAGCTGTTAAGAAGTGTGCAGGGGAAGGAACCATGAATTCTACATAACTTAAGCAAGAGTAGGTGTCATTGCACTGGCTGAGGGGCAGTTGAAATGATGGTCGTGAAGCGATATCCTTGGGAATGTGTGCCGAAAGAATACCATAGCTCTCCTAGTGAAGGGAGAGAAAGAGACTCGTTGGATTGAGCTAAGGGGGTGCCGAGATATGAGTCAGAGCTCAACGCCACAGTAATTATTGCTCGTAGGGTATTATACCCCCTAGTAGGATCACATGGACGAAGGAGGAGACATGAAGGGACAGTTCCTTAGGATGAAAGCAATAGAACTCCAAACTACTTAGTATAAAAACTCAATCGAGGTATGATAAAACTCACGGAATCTTAAAATAAGGAAAATGATTCTTAAAAAGGAAACTGACTTGAGCATTGGAGGGTCCCCTAACTATCCCTGAGATCCCTTCTTGTTTGTGTGTGTGTGTGTGTGTGCAGGTCATAAATTACATGCAACTCCTAGCCATCCGAGGAGTCCTCAGGAGATGTACAAAACACGTCAAAACAAATTAAAAGATGGCATCAAACCAAATGAACGTAGAATAAGCATCATTGGCACTCAAGAAAGAGCATAAAGAAAGAACATTGGTCCCCAGCCGGGAAAGACTCTAGCTGAGGATGTTGGAAACTCAACCAAGGAAGGGGACACATTAATTTTGCACGTCAATGGAACTGGAATGTGCCTAATTATTATGGCAGTTCCTAGGTATGGGCCTAGTTAGCTAGCTATCTTTTTGGACCCAGTGTATCTAGGCAGATGTTGGGTTGGGACTTGATCAGAGTGCATGCATGCTGCGTAGGTTTTTCCATGTGCATATATCGAAAACCCGAACTAATGCTGGGCCCCACAATTGGTCTGCTCTTTGGATGGTGAGGACTTAAATTGATATCGATTAATATCTTTTACATTTACTACGACAGTACGCAATATTATATCGACTTATAAATATTCCATAAATACCATCTGGCAGTTATTATCCCCTCCATTTTTTGTTCTTGTATAGATTTGCACCTTCTAAATTGTCACCTCATATCGAATTTATCATTTGGTATATTACCATATCACAAAAGATGTATGCGACAATTATACAATGATACTATGAGGTTAAAGATGATGGGATCGATGAACAAAAGTAAAACTCCGGAAATAGGTAAATACTAAATTAAATACCACCACCATCATCAAGTCATTAGTATTATGGGTTGTACCGTAATTATGATCGATAATTATCGAGGAGGTACGTGGGCTCTCAATAAAACAAAAAGACGAAAACTTTTGAGACTTCATAATTCTTTGTTCTACCTACAATAACCCCAGGCCTAATTCCAAGCTGAATTCATGGGCTTTGTTTTCCTTCCAAGGTGTTGGGCTTCGAATATACAGATGGTCGAACGCTAGCTTGCATCATATTCAACTTGAATTGTATAATGTTATGCTGAGATCAACTCTTTCCATTCCTTTTCCCCCTTGATTGCAACATGTTATGTTATATAATTAATATTTGGTATAGAAGTCAAGTTTTTCATTTTTCTTATTTTTCTTTATTTTGCTACCCACCCACCTTCTCTCTCTCTCTCTCTCTCTCTCCCCTTTGCCTTTGTTTTGTAAATTCCTTGTGCTGCTATCGCCTATGCCAACATCATGCCGCTGCCTAGACTGTTGTAAAATGAGCCCCACCACACCGTCTTACTGCTACGGACAGACCTTTTCCATTTTACCCTCCATGCGCTACCACCGTCATCCTCCATATGCACGGGGTAAGTGTCGAGCATCTCTTCATCTCCTTGTTCCATGTCTTTGTTCCTTTCCCTCTCCATTTACTCTCTCTGTCGCTCTGTCTCAGTCGCTCTCTCCATCCCTCCCCCCCTTCTCTCTCTCTCTCTCTCTAAAGCAATTCACCAAAGTGAGTGCACTCACTAGACCAATATTCACACTTTTCATCCAGGAGAAAATGAGCTAGCATTAATTATTACAGATGTATGAGGATGAGATAATTAGGCTAAGGTAATCAAGCTGTGATGCATAAGCCATGCATATTTAATTCTATTAGTTCGAATATTAATGTAAAGCTATATGTTATAATCATCCGTACGTCTATTGGGTGCTTGCATCTTATTCGATACTCAAGTAAAAATTCGGTTGCTACTGAGGATAAGTAATATAAGAAAGCAACTACATCTGAAGAGATATAGCTAAGATTATATTTGAAATATAAACTTTAGTTGAGCAACATATTATTTATCTAAATTTGATTACCGATGAATTGTACGTATTTAGTTTGGATGAGAGTCTTGCCGTAGGATCCTGTAAACCGCCTACAAGTGCAAAGGGGAGTCATGAACAACAAGCTTGGAACACAACAACTAGAAACATGTGAAAACGACGGGCTTGGTAAGAACATCTGTAAGCTGGTCACGACTAGAGATGAAACACACTTGAAATGCTTTGGTAGCAACTTGATCACGAACAAAATGAGAATCGATCTTTACATGCTTAGTCTGAGTATGGAAGGCTAAGTAATGCTATATATAGTCATGGAGTGTGCAAACCTTGCATTCTTCCTTTGACAAAAATGGGGCCTACTATTAAAAAGTGGGTTTTTTCATATTGGTTCCAGGCTTACAACTTTTTTCAAACTTTTTTCAAAAGAAGTGTGTGAGGTGAGGCATACACACCATAGGATTGCACAAATCATTTCTTTAGGAGACCTGGTTGGTAAACATGTATGTAGTGCCAACATTATCACACCAAAGCTTTAGAGCATAGGGAAGCACAAGACACAAGTCACAAAATAAATACTGAAGAGAAGTGCTACAGTCACAAGGAGATCCAAAAAAAAAAAAAAAAAAAAACCAATTAACAAACTAACATGACTTCACACCACTGCAATTCAGTAGCAGTGTTGGCTAGGGATTTGTACTTAGCCTTTGTGCTCGAGCAAAACACCATTTGATGTTTTTGAGAACTCCAAATGGATCCCAACACGCAAGAAGGTCCAAAGCCTTAGAATAAAAGCCCAGCCCCTTATAAAATAATGTCGTTTTGCCCATGGGAATCAAACCCTAAAAACTCTAATTTCTACATTTCTTCTTTTTCCTTCTCTCTCTCTTCCCTTCCCATGTTTCCCCCTTTCCCTCCTGTGAGCTTTGCACATTATCCCTGTGCACATATCCAGCCTCTCGCACTATGTGTCAACGAGCTTTAGCCCCTCCATTGTCGTCTCTGACCACCATCTACCTCATCCAATTTGGGCAAAGCACAATGCTGCCTGTGAAGAGGGCTTTCTGACCTATAAATAGGCAGAGACCCTCCTCTGATCATCTCCCTCTTCCCTCTTATAGCCTCACTCTCTTCGTCACTTCCCCCACATCTCTCGGCCTCACTCACCTATCTGAGATCACTCTCGTTCTCTGTCTCTATCTCCTGTTTAGGGCTCCACTATTGCAGCCCACCACACTCTGACACCATACACCATAGAGACCCTTCCCCTCCACCTTCCTTTCCAATAATCACCACTCTATCTCTATATATCTCTCTTCCTCTAGGAAAGCTCAACCTTTTGAGGGTTCAAAAACCCTAACCACAGCCGCCACTCTGATGTGCTACGTCATCCAAGGTAGGGTTCCCTCCCTTTCGATCTCACTATCTCCTTTAGACTTCCCTCCTCCCTCTCTCACACCTATTTCTCTCCTTTATCCCCTCTGTTTCATTGCTATTGCGGAAGTCACCACCATTGTCCCCCTAGTCTCTTTACCTTACAATCCCAATTGCTCCTTTGCCTTACTCTCTCATTTTCTTTCCTGCACCGAACACCCCTTATCTCTCTCACTTTCTTTGTGAGTCATTGCCACCTTATCTCTAGTTGGTCAAACTCCCATCCCCTTTGCCACCTCCCACTTTCCCTCTTTATCCCTCTGTCCTTGTCACTCTCTACCTGCCCTATTATCTCTTGGACCCACTCTCCCTTAAATTTTAGGCCACTGCCAACTCAACCTTTGTCGACCCTCCCATTTGAATTTTCTCTTGGCCGCATGATCAGAATATAGGCTTAGAATCATAATTGTTGATTTTCAAAGCATTAGACAAAGCTTTTATCCTCTTTGTCTCTCTATCGTGTTTAGTGTCTCTCTGTCCCAACAACACATAGACACGCATTGTGCCTCTTTGCTCAAGATGCCCACAATTGACAGCAAAGCTCGGAATGCCTTGATCATCCAACAATGGAATTCTAAAATTGTGTTCTATGTGGTTGTGTGAATTGATGAGATTATTGTGCAGTTTGTGATGTAGTTGTGTGCAGTGTGTAGTGATGGGATTATTGTGCAGTTTGTGATGCGTATTTTTCTAATGTGTATTGTTTTCATCATTTAATTATTTATTGAATGTTTATCATTAGTCTGTCTTAAATCTATAATTGTTTGTTGGATATTTTGGTGGGTGCATGTGTTTTACTACCCCAAACTGAGGTTATGATGCATTATTTCAGTGGAGCTTCTTTGGTCAATTGGAAGTGCATAATTGAGTGACATCCTCTAGGTTGTTGCTCGGTGACAATGGGTTCGAGTAAGATGGTAATGCTCTTGGGCTGACGCCGTTGCCTCTCTGCTGGTGAAGGCTAAATGATGCTTGGCCATGAATATATGGGTGTGGAACTGGACATCGATTATTACAAAATCACATGCATGATCATTACCCGTGATGTAGTGAAGGAAACCAGAGTATGCAGATAGTTTATAGGGGAGACCATGGTGCATATCTTAATAAAGTTGTTATTTATAAAACGTGAGTTTTGGGTATATAATGTCTTGTGTGAAAGTTTTGGTGAATACTTGAGTTTGGTTTATTGGAAAATGTCAAATATTATATTTCAATTCCTAGTATTTTTCTTGTTTGCATAAATTTTCTTTTCTATTGCTTGCAATTCTGTGTGTTAGACTTAGTTCCACTTACTGAGATTTTTTTGAGATCTCACTATGGCGGTCTCAGCTCCTCAAAATCATATATTTTAATGTAGAGGATGGGTATGGTGATGGTTATGAGTGTGGAGGTCTAGCTCCACTAGAGTACTGAAGATTTGGATTAATCCTCCATTGTAATGAAGTGTTGTTTTTTACTCTTTTTAATTAAATTGGACGGTTGTAATATTATTTTCTCTATGGTTTGAAGACTTGTGGCTTATTGATATTAAGGTTATGATGTATTTAAATTTTTTTAGTACTATTAGTTAGATTCTAATGACTATCTTTTTATTTTCCGAAGCCCATTAATTATAATCATTTATTGAGCATGTAGCATATACTTTATTTTCACATTGTGTGAGAGGTGTACATGACTCAAGCAGCCAACATCCTAGCGTTGCGGTTGCCACCAAATCTCAAGTAGGAGCCAGGAACACCACATTGAACGACATCGGTTAGGTCTCTCTGCTTGGTCAATTAGTTCGTTACCTCCCGCTTTGTCTTGAACCCAAGAGTGAAGTCGGGCTACAGTTAAGATAGCGTAAAAGGGCAACCATTGTATGCTAATATTTATTCCTTGTTTGGTTACACAATTTAGCTAGATAAGATGAGATAAGATGTTTTGTTAAAAGTTTAATAAAATATTATTATAATATAATTTTTTAATATTAGTTTTATTTTAAAATTTGAAAATTAAAGTTGAATTGTTTATTCTATTTTGTGTGAAAATTTGAAAAAATTGTAATGATTATATGAGATAGGATGAGATCATTAAATAATTTGGTTTTGTAACCAAACCTGCAGCCAGGTTCACTATAATTAATGTTTTGGTTTGTATTCAACGTCGGTCATGTGTTGACGCTATTATATATGCCGGCGAAGAATCTGCTTATATTTTGGTTTTAATAAATCTCCTTCACTACATATATACCATATGATCTCTGGCGCCTGGCGGCAAAAACACAGGCATATTCTTGAAAATATGATCTGAAAGACGTTGATCATCATCAACCTATAGTCCTTGCTTGCTCTCTATGTCTCCGCCTTCCATGCCGTAAATGTGCTCTCATATTCCTAGATGAATAATATACAAGTTGAAAGCATTTTTTTTTATGCATATCAAAATTTGGTTAATATAATAAAAATATAATTAGTTATAATATTGCATATATCATGCCTTGGCATCGAAGATATATGGGTCGACCTGCTCCACCAATATTCGTGGATCATGTCGATCGGTACTAGATTACGTACTTAAAATATTTATCTTTTGACAACTGATTTGTACATTATGAAGTTGATCCAGATGGAATCATTATTAATTCTTGAATCGGCAAGAATTGAAAATTTTCTTTTCTTTGATGTGATCAAACCTGTCAAAATTATAATAAGCATTGTTGCATGTGGAATAAGCATTGTTGTGGACGTATGATCATGAATAGGGACATATTAAAGACGGGATTGCCATGTTGATCATTGCGAGGGGCCCAATTTTTTAGAGTTGGAATAAAATATATACAACTCATGATGTAATTTATAATTGGATAGTGAGCATAAAATAATACTTTAAATATACACATAATAATAATAATAATAATAATAATAATAAATGATGTAGATGTATACTTGTAATCCTTTTCAAGTATTTTTTTTGCCTATAGTATATATGTTGTCGGCCTATAGCAGAGTACTGCAGTTATGTCCGACTGAATAGAATGTTTATTCATGAAGCTGTACATTTTCAAGCTGATTATCTAGCTTTTGGTATATATGGTTGCTTATAATTAAATTAAAATTTATATAATATGGGAAGTAGTCACTACAACAAATATGGTCATTTGCATCGCAGGTTTTGGTTGCAAAAACTAGGAAAAATCGATGCAAAAATCTTTTTGCATCGATTTTTAATCGTCGACAGTTGGATGCAGTTAATTGGTTATTTTTTAGTTTCAGCATCTATCTGATGAAATGGTTGCTAATACCTTACCTTTTGCATCGATTTTTATCTGTTGAAAGAAACCCAAAATTGGTTGGAATTAGTCATCTCAACCACTTATGTGTTTGGATGCGAATGGACATTTGCATCCATAATAACTCGATGCAAAATAACTTTATTTGGATGCAATTGGTGTAAACAGTCTATCATGTTTGTCCATTCGCATCCATAATAACTCGATGCAACAAAAATAAATGGATGCGAATGGACATATGCATCCACAATAACTCCACGCAAAAATAATTTTATTTTGATGCAATTGGCAATTAGCATGGCAAATTCAACTGATACCATTCAGCCAAATGATATATACACTATAGCATGGTGCAAATTTACCTGGTTTCCAACCAAAAGGACCCAAAGCACCATAGGAATAGCAACTAAATTTAATGTGAAAATTTAGTCATTATATATATGTTGTTGCAATTATCCATTAAATAAATAACTCATTATATATATGTTGTTGCAATTATCCAGTCAAGTGTTATTACATAAATAACTAAATTCCATCCCATCAAATGCTAACCAAAACATCTAAACACTTGCCATGTACTGAATTAGTGGAGGGTAAACTTTAACTTCCAATGAAATGTTGGGGAAGCAAGTGTGGGTCACATTTCTTCAAGCAAATTGAAACCAATTTCAGCATCTCTCTATCATCCTTACTTCCACCAAACTAAGTTGAACATTTCAGAAATCTGAATATGCAGTGGATAAGAACCTCATCCTCACTGAACCGCCCAGCATTGCAGATCCGATGGAAGAGCTCTCCTCCAGACGCATATTCCATCACGATAGCTAGATGAGTTGGTGTTAATATGACCTATAACAGAAATCCAAAGAAGTTCTAAGACTTTAAGCACATCACTACACTATATTTGCAAAGCATATTCAGACATGGCCTGTAGCATGTATCAAAGGGGACTGCACCACAGTTTCAGCCACCACAATCCAACAAAAGGATAGAAATAGGGCTTCAATTGCCATGAAAATATATACAATGAGATCTTGAACAATTACATAGCATGTCCTACTGTTTGCATTATAAATAAGATTAGTTTTACAAGTTTATCACTACCTGAATAAAAATTTGTGATAGAATAAGATGGTTTAAATTTTCAGAACTATTTTATAGAAGAGTATAAATGCAGGGCAGTTAAGGCTCATCAAATGAAATTCTAATTCATTTATATAACTAAATAAGATCTGCTTTAAGGCCCTCAGATCTTAATAATTTGGACACAGCCCTTTCAATTAGGAACCCAGTGAACTATACAAAGCCAAACAGCATACAACATGAAGAAGACAGGCCATGCAGATTTGTAAAAGTTGAAACTCAAAAATAACTTTCTGGAATCTTTAAATTCCTTCTATGTCAGAGAAATGAACGTTCTACAATTCAAAATACCAAAACAAATAAGAAATTACATAGAACCAATAGGCAAATAGATGTTACCTCTGCCTCACTCATCATCAAACTTCAGCAGCAACTATAATAATTTACAAAGCATTAAACATAATATATGAATTCATTACAAGTACAACATCATTATTAACCCCTATTTGATTACCAAGATAACTGCACAATAATAAATAAAGGCTCCTCTTAACATAGCTACTTCAACTGTTTCTCTTCTTGCTGATTTTGTTTCTAGAATTGGTGTATTTTGATATAAAAAAAGTGTAAGTAGTCTCTCACCTTCATTAATGATACTTAGTGCTTCCAATTATGATTACTTTTGAACCACCCTTTAATATAAAGAGTCCAATTGATCTTGTTATTAAGGCTGCTGAGTTGCCCTGCAACATTATGGATAATGTTTGCGCAACACGTTTTTGAGCAACATAACATAACCCAGAAAACAATCAAGGTGGGTATATGAGTGACATATACAAGGGCTACGTGAAATGGCCTTAGCTTGTAAATATACAGTTGAATAACAGTTGAATATATAGATATAGCTACTGAATTTAAAAAGAAAATATACAGTTGAATAACCCCCATTCCACAGGACATTCGCATCATGTACACTGCATTCATCATATTTAAGCTAAGTATAGTTTCCATTCCTAAAATAGACATGCTCTAGCATCCCAATGTACACTCAGGGCAGAATTGAAATCACACGAGTTTATTAAACATAAAATTTCTAAACGCACCAAATTGGTCTTTGATGTATGCATGCTCTGCCATTTACAGTTCTACCCACTATGCATGTTGCAACTAGTCATAGATTGAAATAATAGCTGAAAATGCACCAACTGATCGATGGGCAATACAATTCCAATTTTCAGATGGTTTGTAATAAATAAGTGCTAACCAGAATTGACACTTTGTACACCTAAGCAACATCAAATATTGGGTCAGAACACCATGGCACCTCAAGGAAGAAACCCCCAAACCATTCTCAATCCTTACGGTTTGATGATTTAAACAAGGCCCTAAATTGGAACCTGCATTTTGGATTGCAAATTGTTTAGAAACAAACCTTTTTTTGAATGAACGTAAACGACTGGAAAAATACCTTGTCCAGTCCCACAAGCAACGGCGTTGGTGTAGAATGAGGGATTGAAATGGAGCTCTTCTAGTCTGGGTCGTCAATGGTGGGATCCTTCAGCCAACCAACACAAATGAGGCCATTACATTCTAGAAATCCACTATGGTAAGAGAATAAATCGATGAAAAAGTACTCACGATTCTCGAGCCCTATATTGCATCCATGTAACTCACTCGGACAAGTTTCGGAGCCCGCGAGATAGAGATTTTCCCTTCAGAACCAACAATAACTCAATCGATTTAGGGGAGAAATTGCTCACAAATATCTCTCAAAGGGGTGGACTGTTGGATTCGGGAAGGGATGCACGAGCGGATGCAAGGACGAGTATTAGGTTTTCCAGATTGGGGAGATTTACAAAAATGCTGTAAAAGTGCAGAGGCCAGATTTTGCTTTCGATGAGGTGGGAATTTGCGGGTGCTTTCAACGCTCCCCGCCGTAAAAAGATCATTTTACAACGTAAAATGGCATTGCAATATGGGGTTGTCTTATTGCAACGATAAAGTCGCTGCAATAAGAGTATATTTCGTTGCAATATATATGCAGACTAAATAATCACGCGGTTAATGAAATCTCACGTTTTACATGTGCATCCATCCGAATCTCATTGCAATTACTCCTTATTTGCATCCAATTTAATTGCAACATATAATAAATCGATGCAAATGGCAATATTCTTTGTAGTGAGTACTAGTACTAGTGTGATACAAAACGAAGAACAGCTAGAAAAAGAAAAAGGATGGATTTAAAGTCATCATGATAACATGAATATCTAACTATATATAGGTCCAATGTTATAATTAATGTGAATACCAAATTATAAATCGACGTGATATTGTAGTACTTTAATTATGTCTCGATGTTAGCCTCTATTATAATCAGCCTGAGTGATTTCATGAATTTTAAAGACTATTTTTTCAAAACTAGAAAAGATCATGTACCTCAGCTTAAGATTTGTAAATGATAAAATATACACGGCCCAAAAAGCTTACTAGGCCAGCCCAAGGAGATCGAGGAGGTTCCCCACTAGAAGACAAAAGAAGGGAGATGAAGGGTAGACAAAGAGGGGACAAGCAAAGTGACGGTATCATCAAGACAAGAGAAAAAACAAGAAATGGAAAGTAAAGGAAATGTCAAACACCTAAGGGAAGATGACAATTTTCATCACACCTTAAGGGCACGCAAAAAGAGGAGGCATAAAAAGGAAACGGCAAAACTACTCTAGGGGGACTTCAACCACTTTTTCAGCTTCTTCAACTTCAGGACAAAAGCTCTACTGAGAGGATATGCTCTAGTAAATATATTTAAAATATCCATTATAAAGTGAAAAAGATAGAGGTTATGAAAAACTATAAATAAACATATTATAGTGGACTCTCTCCTCCCCAAAAATTCCTGTGGATGTAGGCAATATGTTAAATCACGTAAATCTATATATTCATCCCTCTTTTATATTCTTATTATTTATTTTCTACTAACTGCCATGGACAAATGTACAGCAGCATTGGATTATGTTGGGGTCTCCTGACTACACCGTATGAGGCCCAAATTATCATAACAGGTCAGGAATGACTTTTTTCTCCAATTCCGATTTGTTGTACGATTTTTGACATTAACAAAATTGCTCATGCCACCTATTTAGTGGTATTAATTAAGGCAACCATTGGATTCTAAAATTTAAGGTTGCCACTATAATTTGTTTGTTTTGGATTTCACGTCAGTTTTGTTGAAGACATTGTACGTGTGCCGGCGAGGAATATGCGTAAAAGTCTCTCTATGGAATTAATATGCGTGAAGTCTTTTATATCTGTTTTTAATGAACCTTCTTAATTCGCAATGGAAGTATCTATATATTTGGCAGTTAAAACTCGGCATCATGATCCACGCCATTGTTCTCCAACTTGTCTGTACTAATTTCTGTCTCTCCTCACCTTCGAAGCCGTACAGGTGACTCGGAATGGGGCATCACCCATGTCAGTGCCAACCCTCGCAATCTTCTTCTTCCTACTTCTTCCTACAGCTTACTCAGTCTATTTCCAAATAACTCGCTTCGAACCGAATGCCGACAACATACTCCACTTGGGTGATGCAGCACCGTCTGTGGGAGCCATTGAGATGATCTATAAATGTACTTATTTATGCCGAGTCGGTCGAGCCATCTATTCTGAGAGGGTGCTTCTCTATGACTCTGATACAGGAAAACTCACCGACTTTAGTACACATTTCTCCTTCCTTATCGACACCCGAGGTCGTGCTGAATATGGCCATGGGTTAGCCTTCTTGTTGGCTCCTGTTGGATTTGAAGTTCCTCTAAATTCAGTTGGTGGATTTCTAGGCGTATTCAACACCACAACTAGTGATTCATCTCATAACCAAACTGTTCTCGTTGAATTAGACTCATTCCCGCATCCAGAATGGGATCCTTCATCTGAGCATGTAGGGATTAATAACAACTCAATTGCTTCTACAACATACACCGCTTGGAATGCCAGCTTGCATAGTGGAGATACTGCTGATGTATGGATTACTTACAATGCTTCTACCAGGAACTTGAGCATGTCTTGGGAATATCGAACAACCTCTAGTGCTAATCAGAATACGAGTCTTTCTTTTGAAATCGATCTCATGCAGGTTCTTCCCGAGTGGGTCACAGTTGGATTTTCAGCTACCACAGGTCAATATGGAGAGCGAACTATAATTCAATCATGGGAATTTAGTTCCAGTTTGGAAAGAAAGGAAAAAAATGAAAAAAAGAAAAGTTTAGTCACTGGTCTAACAGTTTCAGCTGGCGTTCTGATAGCTATAGCAATTGTGACTTTTGTAACATTGTGGGCATGGAAGGGAAAGAAAAAACAAAAGGAAGAGGAAACAACTCATGAGACTATGAACTTAACATCAATTAATGAAGACCTTGAAAGAGGAGCAGGACCAAGGAGATTTTATTATGACTATCTTGCTTCTGCCACTAACAATTTTTCGATTGACAAGAAGTTGGGGGAAGGAGGCTTTGGTACCATCTACAGAGGGTACTTAGATGATTTGGATATAGAAGTTGCTGTAAAGAAAATTTCAAGGGAGTCTAGACAAGGAAGAAAAGAATACTTAGCTGAGGTGAAGATCATTAGCCAGATTAGGCACAGGAATGATCTGGTGCAACTCATAGGGTGGTGCCATGACAATGTTGAGTTCCTACTTGTCTATGAGTTTATGCCTAATGGTAGTCTTGATGCGCGTCTCTTTCGCAAGAGAAGTTCTCTGAATTGGGCAGTGAGATACAAGATAGCTTCTGGGTTGGCCTCTGAGCTTTTGTATCTTCCTGAAGGGTGGGAGCAATGTGTCATACATCGAGACATCAAATTGAGCAATGTCATGCTTGATTCTAGTTTTAATGTGAAAATTGGAGACTTTGGATTAGCTCGGCTCATGGATCAGCATGAGCTAAGTCTTTGACAACTGGATTGGCTGGAACATTAGGCTATGTGCCTCCAGAATACATAACCACTGGTAGGGTTAGTATAGAAGAAGATGTATATAGCTATGGTGTGGTTGCATTAGAAATTGCTACCGGAAGAAAGTCAATTGACCATCCAGAAGAGGGTTCTGCGTGGGGTTGGTAGAGTGGGTTTGGAATCTTTACGGGAGTAGAAGGCTGATCCCCAGCCATGGCGATTGATGAGAGATTGGGAATGGATTTCGAGGAGAAGCAGGTAGTGTGTCTAATGGTTGTTGGATTGTAGTGTGCTCATCCTGATAAAAAAGATAGGCCGTCAATAAGGAAAGCAATTCAAGTTCTTAATTTTGAGGCTACAATGCCAGATCTTCCTTTGGAGATGCCTGTTCCTTCATATCGCATACCTACATCATCATCAGTTAGCACCGATGAACCTTCAAATAACAACCAGTCTAGACGACGGATTGTTGAAGGTCATGTGAACCGTGAGCCATCTTGATTTGCCAAACTAGATGGACCCTCTCTATTTCATTTATCCAGGGTATCATATCATTACTTGCCTTTAGTAGAATATGAATGTTGATACCTTGATTAATTACAAAATTTAGTACTTGAGCATGCACCATGATATTTTATTGCCTATTTGGTCCTTTTTATGACGTTTGTATGCATGCATGGTAGCTAATGATGCATGGGAAACCTAACATACTTGATTTGTTTGAGGGGAGAGATGGTACAGAAGAGTAGTTTATGCATGTAGAGTGACAAAGTAACTCTTCTTTACCCATCAAGACTGATTCAAGAGTCATGTTATATATGCACACTTTTTAATTTCTTCAAAAATCTCATAAACTTTATAAAACTAATCATTGGTTATCTATAAGGATGAAACGAGAATTTCTTTTCAAGAGTGGCCAAAACATAATTAATAGATTATAAATATATCCCATTTAGTGTCAAAAGATTATAAATAGATGAAAAAACACAAATTCACTACAAGGATTTAGGCTTTTTGCAGCGCCTAAAATCCTTGCAAATAGGTCCTGAAAATGCTGCAATACCTCAATCGCAGCATCAAAACCTTCATTGCATGATTGCCGTTATAAACCTTCCACTTTTGAACAATTTCAAGGAAGTTGGAAAAACGCTGCAAAAAGCTCTCATTTGCAGCGATGGAAAAACGCTGCATTATCCAAAACATCGTGCTGTAAAAGGCCTATAATTGAATAAGGCCTAGCGCTGCAATTAATTTTTTACAACGATATTTATCCTTGAGAAATCTAACAATTTCGCTGCAAATAGTACTTTGTACAGCAGCGATATATTGGTTTGCGTTGCTTTTAATCTTTTTATAATGCCTATAAATCACTGAAATTGAAACCGATATGCTGCAAAAAGATAAAAATAAAAGCAACGAATCACTGTTTTGCTGCATTTGCTATCTTTTGCAACGCCATTTATCGCTATAAATTGTTAATAAAGCGCTGCTAATGAGCCTTGCAAAAAGCAACAAACTTGTACATCGTTGCTTTATGGGGTTATTGCAACGTAGGAAAATCGATGCATTTGGTCTATAACAGCACTTAAACTATCTTTTGCAATGCTTGGAAATTCATTGTGGTGGAGTAATAGCAGCGAGCAAAAAGCGCTGCTATAGCTCTTATTATTATTTTTTTTTTGTTTTTTTTTGCTCTGCATCGTCTAAAGTCTTGTGCATAAATCTAAAATTGTTTCATTTTCACATGGCACTAAATTATTGTTTTGCAACTCACTAAATTATTTCAATGTCTAATTTAAATACTAATTTATTATACTTACCCTTATGCATATGCCCAAGAAACCTGATGATTTAATATATTAATTTTATTTTAATGCATTAAACTGAACTTTTCAATCTTAACCTATTCTATGAATTTTGAATACTTTTGCACCGACATGCCAACGACCACACATATCTAAAACCAAATATTAAGTGCTTCGAAATTAGTAAATATATTAGAAAATCCTGAAACTTCCCTCATGCACTGATGAATATGGTGGATTAAGTTAAATTAGTACCATTTCCTTGTAATATAACAAAGCAAACACATTCATATATCTAAACCCAGTTGGAAATTCACGTTAATGTAGTTATGGGCTATACATGGGGTGGACCAATTGGAACCAAGAACCTACGACTTATAAAGTACTAAATATATAGAACACATTGTTGCTTCTAAACATAAGATGAAACCATCACTACATTCATTTAGATATTTCACAATGTCCTCCTCTTTTAGATTTAAAAATGAGGCATCTACACCAAGTGCACCTAGGCATTGTAGGTTGGATAGAACAACTTTATCACAACTTTCTTCATGTGAGGAGAATTCACTTTCGCCATGGAAGTACACGTCTCTCTAGGGTTCCAACTCCAACCTGGCAGTGATTAGGAAAAGTTCTAGTCATATAATTGCAAATACATAAATTATAGCGATTTGTATTGAATCTAACAAAATAAATATAGCTCAACTTGCTGGAAACAACTATATCACAAAACCAACATCTAGTGTGACTTGCAGGATACCCAAAAAATCATAAAAACACCTATCTCACATCTTAGATAGAATAAATAAAAAAATCAAAATATTGTCTAACTACTTTATAGCCCATTTCAAACCAAATATTTTATGATGTCAGAAAAAACCAACCATATGCAGGTGATAATCCATTGGTGCATTTTTGTTATTGACGGGGGATAATAAATTTATTTTCTAGGTTAGTCACATGGCCTAACATTGCTTCACACATCAAAACTAGATATATATTAGCTTTTGGATTATATATTCTTATTCTATCTAAGATGCAACTTCTCATTAGATGCAATTGATTCCTAATTAGCTTTAGAAGGAAAAACAATAGCCTTGACTACATGGTTCCTATGGTATATAACTCTGTGATACTTTTAAATAAAGTATCTAACCCAAAACATGTATATAAATACACTAGAAACTCCTGATATTCCATCATCTTTGTTGCCTTTTTATCAGTCATGGTGTGCAACAGATTAACTCTATGGAATTCTAATGTCTTCAAGTGTAAAAGCTAGTACTTGATCTAACAGCATGCAAAAAATACTCCATCAACACGTAAACAGTTAGATAGAAACATATATCATACTAATGCCCTATAGTCATCTTTGAACAAGTACTGATGTGTACCTGTTGACTGCTCTTCACAATTCCCTCCACTAAATCAACAAGTTTCTTTCTATTTTGTGCTAGAGTAATGGCTTCTTGGAACTTCACATGTTGCCTCTTTAGCTGGGCGCAGTGACATAAAATCCTTAAACCTTCAGCTCATAATTCTAATCCACAATTAAACAAGAAGCAGATAAACATCCATTTCTTATTTTTTTAACTCTCGAGTCATGCAATATCGAATTTGAGGCTAGCTATATACTGCAATTAAAATATTATTCACTTTGCACACCTCAACATGCATCATAAAACTGTTATGCAGCAGAAGAGAATTTGAAACCTTCAGCACAGTTGGCGTTAACAATTAATCATGCAGCAGATATAAGTGATGTTAAACTTTTATATAATTGCACACCCCATTTAATATGAAAATACCAATGCAGCCTGAAGAAAATTATCCAACCTTCAGCACAGTTTTATATAACATTTAATACACGTAGCAGATCTTTCCATCTTTGCTATACTCTAATGGCTTCTAGAGTCATGCAACACCACATTGGTGTTGCCAAATGAGATGCAATTAATGTAGTATATAAAAGCACACCCCCTCTAGCATGATACATACATTTGCAGCATAGAACTGCCTTTATTGCATTTTGAAAACTGCATCGCCTAAAACATACCATATCATGTATATCACTCTTTCAGATCATGCTACCGTTTAGTAGTTATGTAATTCAGTTATAATGAATCATCCATAAGTCCCAAAATGTCCTTCTCAAAAGACTTTTTTCAGAAAATATTAGACTAGATGGTATTTTTGTCATGGAGAACTAAAAAATTTTCTGATATTATTATTTTCTGATGTCAATCTAGGATGCCTGAATAACATCCTCTTGAAGGACATGTCATCTATGCTTCACTATCCTCTCTTTCTGCTTGCTTAGCTTACAGCCACTTCTAGAGCTGGACAATCAAAGACCTAGTGACCAAGATTTTGCTTAAATTCTTATTTTTCTAAACAAAAGTTTATTATCACAAGCATTGATCATATTCTAGAACTGAGGCTGAAAATCTCAAAAGTACAACTTCACCATCCAGGGTTCATTCCCTGAAATTAGAATGGAACCATATCAAACTTACCACTGCACCATGCAAGACCCAACAGTCTGGATTTTGTATCTATGACATGGACAAGCAAAATTGGCAGTAATACTAACATTTTCAAATTTCCCTACTTATGACAAACAACTTTTCATACCACATGAAAAGGAATACAAACCACTCGATTTATATTCAGAGGGAGTTAATGAGCAAGAGAGCATATTATGACTACCTTTTCATAAACCATAAAGATATTTCATCCTTCTTTTTTCCCCAACCTGGGAACTTATTGAATGAAAATAAGGATGCTTGCTTTAGCATCAGTCCTTTTATACATTACAAATCGAGTAACCTAGCAAAGTACCAAAGTATTTACCTGTTTGATATTGAGTTTTATGTGCAGTAGAAAGACAGCAGATCCAACCTCAACAAACACCATTCTCAGGATACCATAAGAAAAAAATAGGAAATGGAGTTACCAATATGTCTTTTCAGCAAGAGATCTAAGTATTACAAATTCAAGGCAATTAATTAGCAAGAGATCGTTCTACACCATACCAGAGCTCACACCTATACCTATTAATTCTTAACTACAGTGAGAACCCCAGAAAACATTACAATATCAGTTATACAATTAGTAAATAACTGTTTCAGGATTGTTATTGACATTCACATTATGTGCTTTACAATGTCAAGGAATCATGAAATCAGATTTGTTCTGTTATATAGTAATGGCCTCAACATTATATGATCTCCAATTTGGAACCACAATAATCTTTTGTTGTGAAATCAATAGTATACCATTTCCCATTAGAGTTACTTACTTACCCCCTCGTACTTTCTTAGTAAAGTGTGCATTTCAGCTCTTTTTAAATTCCATCACTCTGCAAACGGTTGATTGTGACCATTGGAGTAAATGGTCACAATTAACGTGTAGCATACACATTTCATAGTCTAAACAAAAATAATAATACTCAGACCAGGTGGCTATTTTGCCTACTGATCTCCCGAGGCATATGCTCAGGATGAAGAGGATCTCAGAATATGGAGATCCTCTGAGTGCCCTTGCAGAGCGTATGTGTTGGAAATATCCTTGTAAAACGATGGAACTATACAAATGGCAAAAGCCTCTGACAAAATGACGTACTGTTATATGGAAAGAAAACCTGCTACCCTACCTTCTCTCTGCCAGTCTGGTGATAATCCAGATAAAGTTTGGGGCGTGTCAATGGAAGCATGCATCACACCATACCATGACCGTGAGTGTCTTCTCCTATTTTCTTTAGCATAATTACTTGTTTTCTTCTCTGTTATAAATTGTTAACAGAAGGTTAATATGTTTTGTGTCACTAATACAAAACTTGTTCTTGCCTTCATGAATCATGATGCCTACGTACCACTAATTTTGGTAGTTTGTTTAAGTTTTCTTTGACTTTGGAACTATTTAGTCAAAGCTTGTAAGTAGGCTTCACTGTTATTTATGTCATAAGCCATAAACAAACACTATGAAAAATGGAAGTTTATGGCTTATAATATATTCTGGAAAACGTTTTTTGTGCTTTCTTGTGTTTCGTGCTAGTGCTACCAACCATTGTAACTGAAAAAATGTATTTCATAGTCAACTGACCTACACTTTTCTGAAGATAGCTAGCTATTTTTTAGACAGCTTACACAACCCCTCCCCACCGAGTGTCGACCATCAAGCTGCAGTGACCTACCAATTAAATGCATCTTATTACTTTGTATGAGAGGATAAAATCTTGATGAGTTACTGCATTTTAACAGATACTTATAAAATTGGAATTGAATTTTATCAGCTGATCATAGGGTTAAGGGCAGTGGATTCGCTCCAAATGCCATCTAGGATGACTTGTCCTCCTCCTCGACTTGCTCATTTTGGCTATTCAAATGACATGTTTGAAAAAGGACACGTTAATAATTGGCAGCACTCGATCTACGTTTTTTCATTCTTAGTTATTCAGTACTGCTTAAGAAATATAAATGTAGAAGCTGATAGTGTTGCTGGTAAGTGGTGGGGATAAGCTTATAAAGAGAGGGTTGTGGGCTATTGGAATCTCACCTAGCTCTCAAATATAACATCGAATTGACTGAGGAATGTGATGGACATGAAGACAAACATGGGTTCTTTTGCAACTACTCTATCTTGAAAATGAATTCCACGCTGAAATGGGAATAATCTCGTTACGGTTTTCCAGATTACACTTTTGTTTACAAACCAAGAGAGCTGCTCCAGAAATGCACATTGCAAATGGATTGGTATCTAGAGCTACATTGCCTATCATACACCAGAACATGTATGATAGGAAATGCTAGTTTACCATGATTGATGTGTTCGAGGAGAACACAAGTGATTGTTCAAATTAATGGCTAGCCCATCTATTTCACTTCAGCACATCCCCAAGCCTTTCAGTTTTGCCCGCATGTTATTTCCGTCCAAACTTGTATTCTTTTGCTATCACCAAAAACTGGTATTCCAGTTGTATATAGATAAACACATATTAATATCAACTACAGCTTTCTGGAATTGTGTAATTGACGAAATCAGCATGTAGAATCAATAACAATTCCACATTTACCAAATGATAAATTTTGAACAGCAGTATGATTATTTTTATGTAGAGGTAAACTGCCCAAGATGCATATAGGATTCAATAAAGATGAAGAGAAACCAATTTACTCCCCCAAACCCAAACATAGCATACAAATAAAAGGATAATAAAATAATGATTACAAGAAATGCTTGTGCATTTACCATACCTAAAGAGATATGAGACCCCAGTCACTCCAAGTGATATGGATGCAAGAGAATAATAAGTGCTGCAAACCAGTTATCTGATTCCCTATTGATAGCCAAAATAAAAGTTAAGAGAAGCCACAACCTCTCTACTATAAATATTCTTGAAAAAATAACTTAACAATGCAGCATAGACTTATACATAGTATGTATAAGTCCACATAATACCCAGAAAATTAAAAGTTTAGATCACTTTCAAAACATATCAATTAAAGGTAGCCTTAATGGAGGTCTTCACAAAGAAGTTAAGCATTTAGAAGCTAGAAAATAAAATTAACTGTTATATATACAAGAACAATTTCTGTTGCATGTAAGTCCATCACATATTGAGATATAATAAGGCCTTAACCCATCACCACCATTCATATAGTGTAAAGATTTATGATTGGCCAGGAATCAAAGGCAACATACCATAGCATGTCCATAGATATTTTCTGAAGCCTGCATTGACCATAATCCTTCACATAATTGCCAACTGAAGTGCTGAATACATCCTTTTTTGCCCACGCCATTAACATCTTGTACCAACAACAATGCTTGACTGTATGAATATTCATACAGTCAAGCCCCAAACAATCCCAAAACTATTAAGATGCCTCCGACACAATACAAACATTTTCAACCTTTCTCTTTATATATATATTATATATATATATATATTGTGGCCACCCACCATCTCCCAATACCAAAAAGTGCCCAAACTACTCAAAAAAGTTGATCTCATTTTTTCTCTACAAGAACATCACGGAGTCTCTCCACGAGACTGCTGAGACTCCGTGGGTGTATGGAAATTCTGGAAGAATTCCCTCATCAACACATCAGTTTCATTTTGCCTCTCATGAAGTCTCAGTACTTCCTCTTGAATTGCATCAAACTGTGTCTTGTACTTCTCTGCATCTTTCCGGTAATTCTCAGCATCTTTCTTGTAATTGTCGGCATCTTCCTTGTGCTTTTCAATCAAAGCAAGGTACTCTTTTTCTCTTTGGCTCTCCCGTTGTCGTGTCCACTCCAGGATAACCATATCTCCTAGCCCCCTTGCATATCCTAGTCTAGAGCCTAGGACCTCCCTAAATACACTTGCTGCTGCATCATTGGTGCGTTGCTCAGGCTCTAGACCATCTAGCTTCCCAACCATCTCCTTCTGTACGTTCAAATTCCATAATGGATAACCATAAACAGCATCGCAATATATAACCTAATTTAACTAGCAAAGACACTCACATAGCTGGCTTCAGTTGCTGCTGTGACAAATTTGCCGATCTTCTTTGAGAAATGAGTCTCCTTATAGAACTCTACCAAATCCGCATTTGCAGCCCGCTACAAGAAAGTAATTTTGTCATGACATGGTAAATCATGACCATTGATTAATTCGGAACACATATATACATATGTTTTGTCAACCACACAAACACTGCTCATTACGAAACAACTTCACAAACAACATTTAATGCTTTCTCAAACTAGATATTTGTTTAACCAACATGATTCGTATGGTATAACTAATACATATACTATCATAATGGCATTGGTAGACCAATGGGAACGCAATTTCAAAAGTGTTGTGCTTCAAAGATTATTGGAGAATGGGTTGTGACATCAGACATGGATGATATTAGTTTAAATTACATACCTTCTCCTCCAATATCCTAACAAATGATTTCCGTCCTGTTGTTTGGTTGATTATTTGTGCCTTTCTATTCTCCCGATTTTGCCTGGACATCTTCTGCCATTCAACCGCAATGTCAGCTTTCCCAAACCACATAATGTTTTCAAACTATTTGACTTTTTCTTGTTAAATTCCAAAGCTATATATTTTGAATAACCAATATTATACCTTGAATTCGTTGCCTCCCCACCTTCGACACAAGGTAATCCAAACGTTCAAGGAAACCATTGATTGTCCAGAAGCCAATGCTTCTTCGTGGCTTCCTTAAGATTCATATTTCTTGTGTAATTGGTGATGGAATGCATTAAACCTCTTACGCAGCTGCTTCAAGACCGTCAACTTGTGATTCTCCTGATCCCAATCCAACACGAAATCACCCTACATGGATGAACATCACATTAACATCAGCATCTCAAACGCAAGACACTTAGCTGGCCCACGTTTCCGTTTGGGCGGCTCCATGTTCGAGGCAGGCATTGTGGGAGCAGTGGCATCTATATTACAAGATAACAAAAACCCATATCTGTCTACAATGTTTTTCTCTTTTGTTGTTTACACATAAATGACAACCATACCGATATTCTCTCCGTTGGTCAGGGTCACAATCATATCAGTCTGGTCTCTGTTAGGTGGGGTCACATCCGTAACAATATTTGGCCCATTAGGTGGGGGTTCTCTTACAGGTAATGGTTCTCTCCTCGGCTCAGGTGGGGGCATCAGAATGGGACATGGAGACTCCCATGGATGACTCGGAGGCTGAGTTGAGTCATCCGAGCCTACCTCATGATCTTCATTTGAAGGGCTGTGATATGAAGCGATACGAACTCCTCGTGGTCGGCGTGCTCTTGTTGAGTATGGTACAAATCTACGGCCACGGAAACCTTGTCCAGCCTCTCTTCCGCGGGAACTTTCTCCCATTGTGTCACCTACATTTATTTACAAAACCCCAATTAAGTTAGAATTTATTCCAACCAATTTAATAAAGCATGGGATCCCGCTTTAAATTAACAAGCACTCTAATACCCATTTTGGTGTTAAATAATATCGAGTGCAGATATTACTATTGCAAATGTTTTGTGTGATACACGTATATAGCAACCCTTCATTAATATTCTAACATTATTTCAATGATTATGCTAACAAGTACTATTCAAGGGTTTTATAATTTTCCCACAAAATATTTCAATGAACTATGTAAATGGAAAAGTGCTAAGAAAATTACTGAATATAAGAAAGTACTTATAGGCAACATACCTCCGGAGTTCATCCTCATTTCTTGCAGTTCGCTGTTATATCCAACCTCAAACTTTTTACTCTCTGCGCTTGTCTTTGTTACAACTTGGTTACTGGTCATAGAACAACAATACGCCCATGTTGTCATTATTAAAATATGTATATATAAACATATGTAGTAATCTCGACTTTTTAATTATAATCTCTATGGAGGTGGAGTTCGAGCTACTTAAAAACATTGAACAAAAGATAAATATACTAAATGCTAAAGTAAAATATACAAATTGATTCAGAGATGACAGTCATGACAAAGTAAAGAAAGCCAGCAATGCTACCTAGCTATTTAATTACAAAGTTAACCCTTATTAAGAAAGCGAAACACATGCTGGTTAAAAGATGGTAATTATTTATTTAAATTAATTCATTGCTAATAAAAACTAATTATGTATGCCCCTGCTCTTTAGAATTTATGGACATTTGCACTCTTGATCATGTAGTAGTCCTCATGTGGGCCAAAATGATACGCAAATTTTACATCATGGAAAGCTCTAGATTTATACATTTTGCATTTACAGACAAAACTATACATTGCAATTTTCAAACAAGGTAGGGCACAATATAAAAATGGTACAAGTTATGTACATCGTTACAGTTATATTCATAGTTTGGGCATTCGGTAGTAAATGCTTGCACAAAATACTAATTATGAAATGATAGATTACTTGACCCAAATCGTTAAACAAAACTACCCAGATCATTATAACTTAGTTCAAAGGAGCATACATGTATTTTTTGATACCCCATCTTGTCCATATACACATTACAATATAAGTTATTCCTCAATAATGGAAGTGCCGTAAAAATTTTAGCCGGTTGTCTACGCGGATAGAGACTCCTCGTCTGTGGAAAGGTCATCCTCATCTGAATATTCCCCATCACCAGAAGCATCTCCTGAACAAGAATCAATTATGCCATCGTCAATAAAGTCTTCCGAATTTACATTTTGACCATCCGAACTTGTCACTTCTCGTGCATCAATCAAGATAGGTTCTATATCATTCCTATTCAGTGGAGTTGACATTGGGCATGCATCGTACTGCAATGGTGCATAATCATATGACTCCTCAGTTTCTTGATATGCATCATCGTCACTTGATGAGCCATCAATATCTTCTAACACTCTTGGCACCAATGGAACGTCATATACATTCCTGTTCGTGTACTTTTGCACCACAAACCATCTCCCTTTTGCCCTTATGTCTTTGACGTAAAAACACTGGGAAGCCTGGCATGCCAACACAAATGGTTCATCCTCATACCAAGTCCTATCCATGTTGATACTAGTCATATGGTTATCAACCCATACCCCTCGTCTTGGATCACCAACGTCAAACCAATCACACATGAACAAGTACACTCGACGCCAACCCATGTAGTGTAACTCCACGATATCATTAATAACACTGTAGAAGTCAACGTTATTAGTATTTTCGTCCCCAATTACCAATACCCCTGAATTTTGTGTACGCCGCCGCAGTTCACGTTGTTTTGTATGGAACCTTTTGCCATTTATAATGCAAGCGATATAGGATGCGACCCACCTTTCAGGACCGCAAGCTAATACATATAGATCATCGGTCACATCAAGTGGGTTGGTGATACGCTGGTCCTAAACCTACAACAATATTTTGTTGGAAGGTCAGCACTTATAGTTTTTACAACTTAATCATTAACGCTCGGGTTCATCAAGATAGGTTTTGTTCAAGCTAACTTACACGTTTCTTCAACCAAGTTGAAAATTCATATTGATGTGTTCGATCGATACAATTTGGGCTGTGCAGCTTACACTTCTCATAATGCTCCTTGCATTTGGAGAACACAGATTTGCTAAGGTCATATAACATAAATGGGTTGTCCCCAAAAGCCATAAAAAATCTTGTTGACGACTTCAATTAACGGAAGCTTACTTTAGGTAGGGTCCAATCTCAGCACAGTTGTTAAGGACGTACCAAGTTGCTTCAGTTAGGAGTTTATCTGATAATTGCCTGTTGGAAGCTGTACCAATGGGACGAACTTTCTGGTTGAAAATTTTTATTCCATCGATATTCTCGGCTTCACCATCAATGTTGTGGTCCATTCGAGTAAACTTCGTCTCAACATCTTGAAGATACAATGAGCAAAATGTCAGGCATTCAATATGAATGTAGGCTTCGGCTATTGAGCCTTCTGGGCGGGCTTTATTCTTAACATACCGCTTGAACTTGCCAAGATATCTCTCAAATGGATACATCCACCTATATTGTACTGGACCCCCAAGTATGGCCTCACGGGGTAACTGGACAGCTAGGTGGATCATGATATCAAAAAAAGATGGGGGAAATATCATCTCCAATTTGCATAGAATTGTGGCAATATCAGTTTGAAATTGGGATATTTGATTAACATCCAGGGTTCGGGTACACAACCCCTTGAAGAAAGTGCACAGTTCAGTCAAGGCCAATGCAATATCAGTTCTAAAAAACCCCCCAATAGCAATAGGAATAGTCTTTGCATGAAAACATGACAGTAATGGCTTTTCAACCCTGATATTCTGCAATCTCGTACTGAAACACAATGCGAGATGTTAGAAGCAAATCCATCTAGAAATTTCACATCGACCAGCCATTCACAAAATTTTTTCCTTTCGTCACCATGTAATGTATACAATGCTTGTGGCATTTTAACACGTTCACCGTCATACTTCAAATGTAATTCTTTTCTGAAGCCAAAAATCTCCAGTTCACGTCGAGAATTGACATTATCTTTAGTTCTATCAGGAATGTTCATTACAGTGCACAATATGTTATCGAAAATATTCTTTTCAATATGCATAACATCTAGATTATGTCGAAGACACAGGGTTACCCAATATGGTAGCTTGAAGAAAATGCTATATTTTGTCCAGTTCAACTCTTCAATAGTTCGTTTTCTCTTTCGATGAGATTTACCAAATTGCACATCCCCAAGCATCAGCAGTTGAGTGGAAATTTTAGATCCTTCTAAAACCTTTGGTGGTTTGCGATGATCTTCTTTATCATTGAACAAATGTTTTCTCGTTCACCACATGTGATCAGCCGGCAAGAAACGACGATGTCCCATATAACAATGTTTTCGGCCATACTTCAACCAATTGGAGTCTGTGCCCTCATTACAAGATGGACAAGCCAATTTTCCTTTTGTTGACCACCCAGAAAGAATCCCATATGCTGGAAAGTCGTTGATTGTCCACATTAAAGCAGCGTGCAACATAAACGTTTCCTTCGTGGAGGCATCATACGTAGGTACCCCATGTTCTTATAATTCAAGCAGTTCATTGACCAACGGTTGCAAGTAAACATCAATGTCATTACCTGCATATTTTGGCCCAGGTATAATGAGGGATGTCATGAAAAATTGGTCCTTCATGCACAACCATGACGGCAAGTTATACGGGACCAGGATTACTGGCCAAATGCTATATGATTTAGCTATATAGTTGAAGGGATTGAAACAGTCACTTGCCAGACAAAGCCTGACATTGCGAGCATCCTGTGCGAACCAGCTATGGTCTTCATCAAATCTCTTCCATGACTCTGCGTCTGCAGGATGTCTCATACTAGATTCATCGGTTGGTCGTTGCTCTTTATGCCATCTCATATCAGGTGCTATATTGGCAGTCATGAAAAGACATTGCAATCTTGGCTTCAAGGAAAAATGCCTCAACACTTTTTGAGGGATAAGACGAGCCCTGTGTGTATTAGGCATCCACCTTGATGCCGTACAGGTAGGACATTCATTAAGATTGGCATTTTCATTCCAGAATAAGATGCAGTCATTGGGACATGCATGAATTTTGTGATAATTCATACCCAAACCCCGCTCCAATGACCTTGACTCCTCATATGAATGTGGCAATTCAGCATCAGGAAAGGCGAACCGCAACAAGTTAAGTAGCATATCAAACGACTTTATTGACCACCCACCGAGTGTCTTAATGTGTAACAACTTCACAATGAAAGATAGTTTTGAGAATTTTGAACAGCCAGCAAAAAGTGAACGTCGTGCATCCTCTAGTAGCTGCTTAAAAGATGAACTTGGGGATGGATCTGGTATTGATCCCTCACTTGGCAATGGATTACTATGATCATGGGGAACATTAACACATGTGCCTGCCCGAATGTCATCTAACATATGGTCCATGTCATCAATGTTGTCATTTGCATAATCAGCAACACTATCATCTTCGTCGTCATTGAAACTTCGTGTTTCCTCCTCCCCATGAAATATCCACTGGGTATAATTTGGATTGATCCCTTTCATGTACAAGTGAGTCTCCACATCAAATATAGGCAAGAAGAGAGTATTACAGCATGAACGGCATGGACATCGAATGCGATCACTTCCTCGAGAATGCTTTCGTGCAATGTTGAGGAAAGTGTTAACCTCCTCGGCGTATGCAGGCGATCGAAGTCTATCTATCAAGTTCATCCAGCTTTTGTCCAACTAAAATGGGTGAAAGAAGCAATTTAGTTACTCGGATATGCTATTTAGGGTTCAATTTAGCTAAACGAAAGATTTCCAACAGAATTTTAGAAAGTGAATTTGTGAGCAAATTCACAATTTTAATGGAAGCCACATGTGGCTTTACACATGCAGGAAGCTGATACTGTGCATGGCATGATCATCCTTTATATTCATATGGTTTTTAATGTCTTATAATCATCCTCAATGATTATAAAGGGATGTGAGTATAACATGACATGCACGTTACAATCTATCGATGGAAACACAAAAACCAAAAAGTGAATTTATAGTTACACATTAATACATTTCTAACATTATTCATCATCCACTAATAAACCTGCATAATTTAGCAAAATGGTCAAAATAATGCCATTTTTTGGAAATTGCAAAATGGACAGAAAAAAATGTATGAGCAGACTGCATTTTTACCCGCCGAAATTTCCTTGACGTACAAAGTTACATGTAAATATACTCATAACAGTGATGGACATAAAATATGAGTCTCTCCATGCAATTTCACAAAAGCCAGTTTCAAATTTCAATGCTACAATCAATAACATTTCTGCGAAATATGCCCAAACCCATGCTTGAAAACCTTATAAACTGAAACTACCATAATGCAAACATCAAAACTGACAATTCATAAACAGATTTACACACCATAAACCCATTTTGGTGTGTAAATATATATCACTTGAATCAAACTACAATATACATCTAAGTTATATAACGATGCTAGAAGCCAATTTGGTCATATATGTTGCGTTAATGTGTTCCCCTTATGGATTTGGTGATGAAATAATAAGTAAGACCAAATCAATTCATAGGATGGCTTCTTTTATAGAATGTAATCAAACTATGTACCCAAACATAGCACTTATATTATAGTAACCTCTACATACAAAAGAAGCCACATGCACCAATCAACTAGGATTGGTCGTAAAAACCCATGCTATTTGTGAGGCAAATAGCATGGGTTTTGAAACCCATATCAACAGAATATCAGTCAAGGCATTAAATTGTTGTGACATTATTTATGTCGACAGTAATTACCTCAAATAGGGCCCTTGTGACCAAGATAACCAGAAAATGCTTGCATGAAAAGCTGGGAAATTTGTAGTTCAACTCATCCTTCAAGTCTTCCTACATACAAAAACAATGATGGCATATGTTTAGGAAACAACTATGCGTAATAAATAAAAGGGAAGACATGGGATCATTAATACACATAAGTAATAAATTTCCCAGAATCTAATATCAATGCCAGAGGCATATATATAGAGACCAATGTTAAAGATAGGGAAGATAATACGTCGTCAACATCAGTGATGCTTGTCCAACATGCATATGGTAAGCACAATCAAGAGATTTTAACAAATACAGTGTATAATTATTTATTTATGTATTGAAATGAGTATTTAAATAGGAAGTAGAAACTTGTCATGAAATATTTCAGATTTAAGCCACATGGCTTAAACTTTTGTTCATAAACGCACAAAGAAATTGAAAGGTTCCAAAACAACCTTATAATTTTCTCTACAAGATTGGTTACCCAAAACAACCTGTAATTCCACACCATATTCTTGTTAGGTGGAAAAAAGATGAATTCGTAGCTCTATATAGTAATAGCTTTTGAAAGGATAATAAAGGTAGAATCAAGATGAGATCAAAGAAAAGGGAGGATTGGGGAGCAGTTTTAAAAGAAAGATATACAAATGTTTTTATAATTTATAATTTTTTAGTTTAGAGTTCACAAAAGTTGGGAATTTTTTTGAAATTCAAGGAAACATTTCCCACACAGTAAAAGAAAAACATTAGATAAAAGGGGAAATACTGGATTAATGAAAGTAAAAGCGGTGACAGATAGAGGGTGGCTAGATTCATCACAAATGGGAGCAAAGTTATAAAAGAAATAATCACTCGAAAGTATAAGAGAAATAAAATAAATTCTTCATTTCAATAGATTTAGTACGTGCTTGAGACAGAGCGAGAGAGTTTAGGAGTCATCATAAACCCACCTTGGTCCTCCGCATAATGATAGAATAACACAAGATTTGCTAATCTTGTTGTTAGCCACAAGCAACAAAAGCCCATACCATGCGTTTATGGGAGATGATTAATTTAAAGTAGATAAGTTAATTATCTAATGGTGATTCTGCTAGTCTCTGAAGATTAAGGTTTAAAGAAGAGATACAGCTAATTTTTTTCTTAACGATGCTATAATTGTATGCAGAGTTACATTATACAAACATTATTAGAGTTGTCCCCTCATACCACAACTTGACAATGCTTTCCAAATAAACACTAGGTTGGGGCAACAAAAATCTGACAGGAACAAGTTATTGTTTTACAGTAAGACATAAAAGGGTGTGGCTGTGTGTGTATGTTTGTTGACTTGTATCATTCATCAATAATAATAGATGGCAATCTAAACAAAAGATGTGTCAAATTAACTAAATTGGCATGTAGGCATGGATAATATCAAACTCATGCGTGGAGAGTTTTGGAAAGTTGTATATAAGAATGAAAATAATTATGCAAGCTATCATAACAACCATCTCAAGGCATAATAAAGCACACTGCTCCTGAACGTAAATAGATTTTTGGATTGTTATTGCAAACAAGTATTGAAGTAGATTAATCGATGTTAGGGGGGAAATAATATATGCTTATAAATTTGGAAGATAGCAGATTCATAACAGGAAGATGTAATAAAGATTCATAATGTCTACCCCATCTAACTTTCTCATCATGTACATTTAGATCAACCCATTTTTCCAATTATACTAGCAAACATTTAATGAATTGATCTACTTATATACTTAGCAAAGATTTTAATCACATGACATTCACTAAATGAAANCCCCCCCCCCCCCCCCCCCCCTAAAACAAAAGGAAAAAAACTGAAATAATAATTATATAAGTAATAAGACAAAGAATGAATTTCCCAAAGATGGCACTCAGATATACACTAGGAATTTTTCAAAATCAATTTCTAGTGTAATGTGTGAAGAGGGTTTATATAGTTCAAGTTCTCTTACACAAGTACTGACATTGAAGAGGCATGATTTGGATATAGCTTGTATACAAGTCAAGCTATATCCAAAAGAGCGTAAACTTTAAGATGCAAGATTAATACATCAGTAGTATGATTCATCATCCCAATACAACTACTCCAAGCTGGCCAACCCAGTCACTACTATCATGAATGTCAGAATGGCTAGGAGCTCTTAACATAAATAGATACATCAAGTAACTTTATCGCTGCATAAAACAAAGTTAAGGGGCCATGGGCTTTATGAACGTGATCAACATGAAGATGTTGCAAAAATAAGTTATATTTCGCACTTATAGTTACCTCTCGCTGCGATTTTAATTGCAACAAAATAAAAGATTAGGAAAAAGATTATGTATGTACTAAATAAATTAAGCTGGTCACAAAAAAAAAGGGCGTCAAATGATGTCATGGTGCTCTTTTTAACAACTATTAAGAAGCTGGTTGCTTTTTATATCAGTGAATTTATATGAGTTAGCTGGAAAATGTGTTAAAAGGAAAATAAGATAATACAATGAGAGAGGGAAAGAGAGAGGCTTCACTGCATGGAGAAAAACAATAGATAATCACGCCCCAACATCTACCCATCGCCAATCCATGTTAGAGGAATCATGAAAGCATAAAAATATTATACTACTATTGCAAACCCGTGTGAATAAATAATATAAGACCTACATAGCATAAGTACTTCAGTAGTACTTATGACTTGCTTAATTACCAAGTTGAGATATTCAGCCCAATATCTTATCTTGTCACGGCACAATGGGCTAGAGGAAGCTCAACAATGCAGCATAGAAAGTTCAAGGTCACTGCCAGTACTGGAAGCTACACTATGAAAAATGATCCAAGAGATCTCTTGCTTGTAGATGTCATTGTTTATGTGTTCTTCTCTATTTATATCCTTTCGGGCTGGTTTGTTATTGAAGGTAAATTTTAATGACATACACGTATATACAGGTTTTCAGAATGGGAATCACATTTCATTGCAACAGCAGGAACGTTGTCATAGTGAACAGAATGCTCCCTAGACTGAGGAATATATGCCCAAGAAGATGATAGAATTACTGACAAAAATTACCAATCAGACACCTTACAACACTACAATCCTTTGCATATCAAACATTACTAAATCTTTCATCTAAGTTTCAGGAAATTTTCATGCAGTGTAAGACAGCAGTGAGGCCATATCGAATGTATAAAAGTAGCTGGGCAAGGAATCCCAAATAATGTTTTCATTCAATTGACAGATTCTACCAAAAGGGAAATTTGGATAAGCAAAAAAGTTCCTGCTGGACCTTATGGGCCTTAATACATTATGCCAAAGGCCATTAATTCAGGCTGGACAGTCTTTCACGTACCCCCTGAATTGGTGAACAGAAAAAGGGAACTGCTTGATGAAGGGTGATAAAGGCTATCTTATATCTATCCTTGTCTTAGCAAACGCAATGTCAAAATCCTGCATGTGTATGCCAGAGCAGAGAACATAAATTGGTGAGAAGACATTCCCAATGACCATTTGGTTATGTAGCAGAAGTTGGCTGGACCGATGTTTTAAAGGTCTAGATCTGCATGAAATTCATCTTCTCAGATTGTACGTGCGGGTTGATTGATGATAGTCGTGGAAGTCTGCCACCCAAGCACGTCTTATCAATTTGGAGAGGTAAGAAGTTTCTCGAGGGCTCAAACTATTTGCTGTGGGAAAAACTAAACACCTTTTGAATTTGAGATGACTATAGAGGATGTCAGATTGGTAAAAGCTTCTGCCTCGTGGTAAAATAAGCACCATGATTAACATTTTTCATTATTTTTTAACAAAATAAAATCTTTGAAAAAGATTTCCTGTGGTCCTGTGGATAATTTCTATCTGACAGCTATCTGTGAAAATATGAAGATGAACTGCTCAGCTGTGCTGGGAAATTGCTCTGGAGCTTTGATGAAAACTGCCCGAGTGATGAAGATGAAAGAGGAGTGTTGTTTATGTCTACTAAATATGGTAGGCCAGGTTGTCATAAATGTGTCTATCGCGCCTATCAAATCTCTCAGTACCTTTGGGAATGAAATTAATAAGTTAAGCTAGAAAACATAATGAAGTTTGAGGAGTTTTTTCCAATTCAAACCAGCTATCACAAAATCTTAGAATGGGAGCCAAGTCACTAAAAACTTGGACACCATGCAAAACATATTTTCAAAATTTTGCTTGCTACAAATAGGAAAAGTTCAATTCTACCCATTTTTACACATCTCAATCTAATCAACCTCAACGTAAACATATATCACATAAAGATGGACTCTCCTTCTCATATCCGTATCCTGAACAATCCCATATTTCCCATCCCCACCTTACCAACCTTTCCAGCCACCACCACCAACGGCAGCCAAGCCGCCTAGTCAATTAAATTGTATTTAATTAACATATAATACAAAAATATAATATGTGGCATTGTGCTGTTTTTGCAGGGGTTTCTTACAAAAAATTGTCACTTAGATAAAACAACAGTCGTGGGGATTAGGCACAGCTTTCATCGTGAAGGATGGGAAAGGAAATCTGTACTGACTTCCTCACCCTCCAGCACACCTGCCTCAGTGCTAAACTGCCATGGATGTCATTCAGAAATATCACAAATCAATCAACTGTTGTCTAATGTGTGCAAGGTATGTCCATTTCTGTTAGAAAAAACAATATGGTTCTAATCAAAGAGCAAACAGATTTGATGATCAAACAAACACCAAAAGTTTCTTTTCCGTTGGGTTTTAATGAGTCACCTAGCAAAGTATGAAGCGAAAGAATTACCTTCCTTGACAAAGATAAATAGATCTCATTAGAGTTTTGACTCAACTCTACGACGTAGAATTGAAGAGAGATAGAACCTGATCTCCTTATCGTTCTTATATATCTTACTATCAAATCTAAATCCTTGACTGTAGGAGAACCAAATTCTACTCAAGACCTAGCTAAAAAGGAGCTGAAACACATATTTATAACACACAAATGTTGTTTGGATATACTTCACAAGTCCATCTACAGTTCCTGATCTACAATGCTTGAGGAGTAATTCATGTCCTCTATTCTTATTGTTAAGTCAAAACAATGCTAAATAAAGGGCAATTGATCATATATAATTATTGTTAGGAAATTACCATACCCCCTATATATCATTGGTTGTTATATGCTACTCTTTGTCATCTTTCAAATTGTCACTATATGTTTTAACTATTTAAGCAAATTAAGTTAAATTTTGTTTTAAGATGCAGGGGCATACATCAGCTCATGGATAAAAATTATCTTTGATAGCATCAGAATCCCAATATATCTCAGTCTCCATGAGCTTACAATAGCATCCATGATCTCACAGTGGATAGAAACAGAAGATAAAGCATTCTAATAACAATTAATGGTTTACGAAAGCAACTTTTTTTGACAGATCTAAATGCAATTCAATAAGCTAAATTTTGCTGAACCAACATAAAAGGGTAACTATCTAATGGAGACTGAAAAGAAAGGAGAAAACAGAAATAAAAAGTTTCTAACATACAAAACCATCTAGAATTACTTTAAACAGTATGAATATATTTATAGATATATATAGACTAATAAAATATATTTCTAAACCAAAATACAAAGCTGCTGTTGCCTCTTTCGCACACATAAATGTTTTCAGCCTCTATTCTCTCTCTCTCTCCCCCATTGGTGTTATGTTACAGTCATGGACTAGCACTAGAATGCAAGTACTTTATATGAAAGGCAGAGAGGTGACAACTTGCTATACTTATATAGAATGGATACTATACTAGAGACAAGTAATTAGGTTCAGATTCTGGGATTGGCTTCATAATAAATTAGGTATAAATCTGAAACATTGCACCCACCAGCAGTCAGGCGGGTAGTGCTGCACACATTATCATACAACAAGTGATGGGCAAATGCATAATGACATCTCACCTGAAATACTTAAATTTAGCTAGATCCCACTTTAATAACATGGGAAAAACAATTAATCTTTGCAACAAAAGGATAGAAAACTTTGTATCATTCAATTTAGGGAGATAAGCTTTCTATGGAGTGTCTGTCTCCAAATAATTCTATATCCTCTATCACACAATTAGTCTCTCCGCTATCATATGCACTTTCTTCCAATCAGTCTAGGCTATTCAAAACCTAACCAAAATATTGGATAATTAGTCATAATCATTAGGGATTTGAATACAAAATCAGTCAATTAGAGAAGAAGCTGCAAATAAAAACTACCACCCAAAAATTATGAACATCAAATACCCAAAAGCACACGTAGCCAAAATGCAGATATAAAAAAATGTAATTTCAATAAAAATGGTGCAAGAAAGGAGATGATGATAGATGCTACATCTAACATAAGTCTACAAGAAAAAAGCTCCCATTTTTGTAAAGCTAGCAGCATGGATGAAGGAGGAGAGAGGCACAAACCAGTTGCAGAGATACCTGTGGTGACGGAAGGTATACCCAAGAGTTAGGTTCGCCAATGCCAACGTCTGCTACAAAGAGAAATCGGTGTCTCAAAATCACTCCGACAGTAATGACGGAGGAACAGAGCTGGATGGGGAGGAGCCGATGACCGTAGCTTCCGTGGAAGGGAAATGAAGTAGAGGAGAATCTAGGGTTCTAGTGTAGTCGATAATATGGTAGAAATACAGTCGTGTGTATGAAGTTGGTCACCTGGGCACTGAAGGTAGGAGAACTGGGCAAGAACCTCGAAGTGGACAAGGGATTCGCCGTAACAGTGTGGTTTCGGGGGGAAAAATAAAAGCTGGCAGTGAGATTTGGCGCCCATTCCCAATAGCAACGACATTACCCCGCTGTAATAAAGTTTTTATTTTTGCAAGGCACATTTTCGCCGCTACAGCTATAAAAGTCGCTGCAAAAAATAAAGCCAAGCCCCCTCCTTCATTACACCATGTATCGAGGTGAAAAGATTGCAAGGCCAACCTATTGCAGCGATGTCAAATGCAACGTCATAAAAATCGCTGCAAAAGGTCAAATTCCTTGTAGTGAAAATTGTTTTTATCAAAATTAATTCTACAACAAATATGGCCTGTACGTAGCGGCCAACTTATTTTCAGCAAGATAAAGTTTGTTGCAAAAATTGAGATTTTTCTGTGAAAATTGAGATTTTTCTGCGAAAATTGAGATTTTTCTACAAATATCATGCGGAAGGAAAAAAGAGTATAGTTTTTGCCATTTCGTTTGTGGCTAACTGAAAATGGCAATAAATAGTGACCTTTTCCCACAATATTCAAGATGGTCGTCATGTATTTCAACTCAATTAACAACTAAAATGGAACTTCATCTTTTTTTTAGAAACTCATCTATGCAAACTTTTACAAAATATTACATTAACTTGGTAATGCATGGACCACATCAAAGACTCAATCAAAAACTTAATTATTTTAAATAAGTTATTAATAAAAATTTCAAAATACAAGAAACCTCTTGTGTCATGTGTTTGGTTAAGAAAATTAAACTTGAAGAATGAAAATCTTTGAGAATTCTTCTGAAAAATTTTGATGAGATGAGTTTTTTTTTTTTTTTTTTGGTTTTGTGAAAGTAGAAAGGAAATTTAATTTGCATAATGTCTTTTTAAATATATTTTATATTGGGTTTGTGAAAGTAAATAGGCAAAGTTGAACAGTACTGATTTAGATATATATTTTTAGATATATAGTAATTTTTGGCTTTTGTAAAAATTGTTTTGGTGTTAATTGTGTTGTTTAATTTATTTTTCACTAAAATCTACCGATATGTTCTGGTTTATGATCTTCTCAATGGTCGTATAGTGTCGCTCTTATTTTCCGCTCACATGTCTTGATATCGCATCTATTTCTGTTATGATGAAATAAACTTTGTATTTCTTCTTGTATCTTTACAGTAGGGTTTAGCCTCTATTTATATACATTGTCCAGACAAGGAATATTTTCTAACAACAGAAAGAATATTACGGCTAGCAGAGATTGTACAATGACATGCGCAGCTAGTGTGTGTGCTATAATAGGTGGTTGGTTGCAGGCAACTTAGTGGGTGCAAGCATTGCATGGACTGCGAACGTGCTTTGGTCTGTTGCATTTGCTCCATCGTTAGTGGTAGATGTTGCATGGGTTGCATGTACTGTGTGTGTAGGTGTAGCTTTAATAGGCCCCCTCAAGCGCAGACTTGAACACATTTGAGTGAACCTTACAGCAGAGAGTGGCTTCGTTAGCACATTAGTGATCTGGTCTTTGCCTGAAATGAAGGAAACCGTGAGAGACTTGTTTAGAACCCGACCCCTAACAAAGTGGAAATCAATTTCCACATGCTTTGTCCTGGCATGAAATACTGGGTTGGAGGAAAGGTAAGTTGCCCGTAAATTATCATAGTAAAGGAGAGGAGCAGTGGTCAGTGTGAGACCAAGATCATGGCATAAGTGTTGCACCCAGATTATTTCGGCAGTAGCTTTAGCAACAACCTTGAATTCAGCCTCTGTAGATTATCTTACTATCATTGGTTGCTTTTTAGAGGACCAAGAGATGAGATTAGATCCAAAGTAAATGAGGTAGGCACTTGTGGAGCATTTGTCGTTGATGCATCTAGCCCAGTCTGCGTCTGTGAATGCAATGAGGTTCATGGTGGCAAACTTAGAGAAAAATAGGCCAACATTGGAGGTGTGCTTAAGGTATCTTAAAATCCATTTTACAGCTTTCCAGTGAGGGACTCTCGGCTCATGCATGTATTGACAAACTTTGCTTGTGCAAAGGCATGATCAGGTCTAGTAAATGATAGATATTGCAAGGAGCCTATGGTACTTCTGTAGAGTGAAGGTTCTTCAAACAAATGGCCCTCGTGTAGACTTAATTTTTTGGAAGTTGACATGGGAGTCTTTACTGGTTTTGCCATTGCCATATTTGTTCTTTTGAGTAAGTTTGCAATGTACTTTGTTTGAATCAACAATAGTCCCTCGCATGTGGAAGTTGCCTCAATGCCCAAGAAGAAATGGAGGCTGCCAAGGTCAGTTATGGGAAATGCATTCAGTGACATGTTGGAGCCAGTGATGAGTAAATCATCAACATAAACAAGAACATAAACTGCACAAATTTGAATGAATAATGAAGAATCAGCAGTTGAAATGTGAAAGCCAAGATCAACTAGTTTGTGACTAATACTGAGTACCAAGCTCGAGATGATTGTTTTAAGTCATAGATGGCTTTGCGAAGCTTACACACGTGAGTGGGAAACTGAGGATGGAAGAAGCCAGGAGGCTGAGCCATGAAAACAATTTCAGAGAGTGGGACGTGAAGAAATGCATTCTGTACATCATATTGATGAATTGGCCACCCATTTGACACTGCAATGGAAAGGACTAAGTGTATGGTGGTAGCTTTTACAACTGGACTGAAGGTTTCTTCATAATCAATACCGGATTGCTGTAAAAATCCCTTAGCCATTAGTTTGGCTTTCCTTCATTCAATTGTACCATTGGCAAGGTACTTGGTTCTAAAAACCCACTTGCATGGGATGATGTTGGTGGCAATGGAAGTAGGCACAAGATCCCATGTTGCATTACTGATAAGGGCGTTGAATTCCTTTGTCATGGTAGCTCTACATTCTGTATGTTTTTGAGCCGTGGTAAAACAAGAGGGACTTTCAGGGATGGGTGAGGTGTCCGTTAAGTGAGCTCGAGGTGGTGGCCAATTTATGATGCCGTCAATGAATTGTCTAGGGTGTGCCGAACTAGTTTGTGATCATGTCAAGATGGAACGTGCATGCTTCATAAATAGAGGTGAAGAAGACTGAGAAGTTGCAAACAAGCTAGAGGAAGAAGAAGGCGTTGGAATGGACCCAAGTATGGAAGGAAATGTAGGTGAGAGGCCCATCTTAGAAGGAAAAATGGGAAGAGGCACATGAGTGGGCTCGGAGGGATGAATGGGCTTAGAGGAAATGGCAAAAGGGAAGTGAGATTCACTGAATTTGATGTCTTTGGATATGTAGATGCGTTGGGTGGGAATATGGTAGCAGATGGATCCATTATGTTTTGGGCTTTGACCAAAGTAAACACATTCCATTGCCCGATAATTGAATTTGTGGGAATTGAAGGGTCGAGTGAGAGGCTAGCAAGTTGAGCCAAAGACGTGTAGCGTTTTAAGGTCTGATTTGAAGTTGTGAAGTATGGAAAATGGAGAAGCATTTGCCAGTGAGGTAGATGGAAGAATGTTGATGAGTTTCACTGCATGTTGGAATGCATATGGCCAGAACCAAAGGGGAATAGAGGCATGAGCTAATAAAGCTAAACCTGAATCAACTATATGCCTATGTTTTCGTTCAATAATGCCATTTTGAGTATGAGCATGGGGACAAGTAAGTCGACGTTTGATGCCTAACATGGAGAGTATCTCAGAAAATAGCCTCAATTCTCCTCCCCAATCCGTTTGAATTTGTTTTATTTTGGTATTAAATTGTAACTTAATGTAGGCTTTGAACTTTAGAAAAGTGGATAATGCTTTTGATTTATGTTGTAATGGAAACAACTAAGTATAGCGTGAAAAATCTTCAACAAATAAGATGTGGTACCGAAAACTTTCATTGGATATATGAGGGGAAGGACCCCATAAATCACTAAAGACAAGATCAAAAGATTCTACAAATCTATTGATGCAGGTGGGAGAAGGTATGCGACGGTGTTTAGCCATTGCACACGCATTACAAAATAAAGGTAAAGATAAATGATCAAAAGGTATGCCGTGTTGCTGAAGAGTAGATTGGACAACTTTGAATGGGGGATGGCCAAGTCTGGAGTGCCATAGTGGAAGAGAAGAGGAGCCAGGTGCAAGATTGCTTGAGTGAGCTTGAGGGGAAGTCGGTGTGAACATGTATAGGCCATTGCTAGTTTTGCCTTGAAGTAGAGGACTTCCCATGTTGCAATCCTTAACACAAAAATGATCAGAGTAAAAGGTAAAATAAACATTGTTGTCTCGACAGTATTGTTGTACTATATGAGCTTTTTGTTAAATGAAGGAACACACAATAGTTTAGTTAAAATAAAAGGGAAAGAGGAGGAGGGAAAAGTGCTAGAACCAGAATGAAATATAGTGATGGGAGAACCATCACCGGCGCGAAGATGCTCATCACCAAGGTGTTCTGTAGCATGCAAATTCAAATTGGCAAGTTCATTGGTGACATGGTGGCTGCGGTGTCTGGGTACCAAGCATTGTCAGGCATGCAGGTGTTGGAGTTGTAGTGTGCTGCAAGTGAAGGTGGTGTTGTATAGGATTGGTTGAACCGGTATAGACAGGAGAGAGCAATGTGACTAGCTCTATTGCACACTTGATAGATTGGACGACCATCAATGTATGAAGAGGGTGAAGTGTTAGAAGGAGTACCTGTATAACCACGACCACAGTTTGATGGATAACTGCCTCCACAACCACGATTTCCATTGTAGCGACCACAACCACGAGCCGAAAAATTTGCAGAGAGTTCTGGAGGAGAAAAGAGAGATAGATTAGCTGCATGATGCTACAGTTGTACCTCATGTGCAAGAAGATGACTTAGTAGCTCCTCAGTGGAAATGGGATCGATGCGAGTAGTGACAGAAGACACTAAGGCATCAAAATCTAGACCAAGTCCAGCTAGCAGGTCTGGAACGAATTCTTTGGATGTTAAGGGATGACCAGTAGCACTCATGGTGTCAGCAAGAGACTTGGCCCTTCTGAAATAGACAAAAATATAGTGACAGATCCCTTCTTGAGGGATGCTAGTTGAAATTGGGTTTGAACAAATCGAGCTTGAGATATAGAGGCAAAGGTTTTCTCAAGAGCAGTCCAGACATTACGCACAGAGAGCCATCCTACGACTTGAGCCATGACAGGCTCAGAAAGAGATGAGATTAACGCAGACATGACGAGCTGGTCATGTTGCATCCATACATCGTACTCTGGGTTGGGAGTGTTATCTGGTAATTTGGAGGGAGGAGGGGGATGGGTACCATCAACATATTTGAAGAGGCATTGGCCTTTCAAATAGGGAACAATTTGCACCTTCCATATAAGGTAGTTCTCGGGATTGAGTTTTAGAGAAATGATATGGGAAAGATTTGGGAGGGAGGTTGAGGAAGAAGAAGAAGGAGGAGGAAGGGTAGGAGGAGGAGGAGGAGGGGTATCGCTCATGGTGGACAATTAGTCTTGGTATTGCTCTGATCCATGTTATGATGAAATAAACTTTGTATTTCTTCTTGTATATTTTCAATAGGGTTTAGCCTCTATTTATATACATTGTCCAGACAAGGAATATTCAAACAACAGAAAGAATATTATGGCTAGCAAAGATTGTATAATGACATGCACAGTGTGTGCGCTATAATGGGTGGTTGGTTGTAGGCAGCTTAGTGGGTGCAAGCATTGCATGGACTGCGAATGTGCTTTAGTCTGCTGCATGAGCTCCATTGTTAGTGGTAGACGTTGCATGGGTTGCATGTACTGTGTGTGCAGGTGTAGCTTTAAAAATTTCAATTAGTTTGTTGTCTGCTGTGTTGATGGTTTCTGTATACCATTGCTTTGTTGGTAGAACTTGGAAGGAAGGAGCCTGCCCGTTTATGGAATTGATGGTCCCATTTATGGATGCATATAATAATTTATTTGAGCTATGTGGTCATTTTATTTAATTCATCTTCTGGTAACTTAATTTGTTCTACACTTCATTAATTCCTAAGCAGATTATTGATCTTTTTCTTCTTCTATAACATTTTGTGGCTTTTGCCACGAGTTCTTTTTATGCGGCTTGTTGTCATGGGAAAAAGTGGCCTTTTGCCACCAAAATGTTTGGAGAGAATGAACATAGGCATTTTTCCATGAAATTGTCTTGGTCGATAATGTTTAACGGCAAAAGATTTTTCCCTACTATGTCCATAGTTTTTGTGACCAATTTGTTTCCTAGGTATTAAACATTGGCAGCATATGGATCTTTAGTGGGAAAATAGTTATTGTGCCAAGTTAAATTGTCTTTTTACCACAGATTAAAGTTATCTAAAATAACTATTTAGTTTGTACCCTCATCAGTGTGGCTTATTGTTTTTGCCTACTACTAAATAAGTAATTCTCACGAATATTACTCGTCGCAAAAATCTCTAAATATTTTTAAATAGAGGAATACTATACATTAGCCTACTGTATAACCCACACCCACACCTGACGTCGATTAGCTAAATTTATTTATTTTTTCTTTTCTTCTTAAAATGTGTTTCGAAGAATCAGAGCACATTTTGAATTTGAAGCCCTTATTTTAGTGTATTTTTATTGAATAATTATTTTAATTGATTTAAAATATTAATTTTTTTTGTTTTAAATTTATCGGATTTCTCGTTGGATTTATTTTATGATTTTGGTTAGTTGTGAAAATTATTTTGATGTGCTTTCTTGTTATTAATTATTGTTTTTATTTAATGGATTTTATTATTTTATTTTACTAAATCACTGTGTTTAAATTATATTATTTAAATTTACCATTGTGAAATCTTTTTCGTTGGATCCATTTTGAGACCTAGATTGAAAAGACTATACCTTATTTCTTTCCCTTCATTTTTTTTTCTTTTCCTTCCTTTTCTTTTTCCTTTTTTCTTTCTTCTTTCTTTTTCTTTTTCTCCTCCTTATTTCTCCCCCAGCCTGTGTGCGACCCAGCCATGAAGATCTCCGTCCGTTTCCTTCTCCTCCACCCAGCCACGTTGTGTGCTGCCATCCAGTGACACCGCCCAGCCCACTAGCTCCCCCACACTCCGACAACCTCCCCCACCCCAACCTCCCTTACCCACGCTCTCTCTCTCTCCTCCCCGTTGGTGTTGTGAAACCCATTCGGGTTCTATTGTCGTTACGGTGCCCATTTCTATCGTCGTTGCTTCCATTCTCTTCCCTATCAATTGGCGACCTCACCCCTCTATTTTCAGCCCCTCTTGTGCAGCCAAACTCCTCCATGCACGGCTACAAGCCGCGGCCCAAAATCCTCCCCGCGCAGCCGTCGCACCACCATTGGCCACCATTTTCTCACCACTTCATTAGTGGTCCTCTAGCAACCCAAACCACCATTCCCCAGCCCCGATCCGTCACTTTTGAAGCCTCACCATCTCCATTTGTGTTTGATGCTGTAATATATTGTTGATCTGTGGCACCACATTCTTTTTTCTATTCTTTTTAATTGATAGGTTACGTAATTTTAGCCTGTGCATTTGGTGTTCGTTGAATTCGCGGCTTAATTTCTTGAATTTCACCGCTTCTGGTTTTTGCCTCAAGTTTTGCTCATCTTATTAGAAATGATTAGCCTCATGTTTTGCTCATCTTTTTTTGTGTGTAAGCTCTATTTTCAGTTGTAGGATTTAGTTAATGGCTAACAGTTGTAGGTATAAAGCTATGTTTTTTTTTAATCTTTATTTTTATATATAATTATTTTATCTTAACTGTTTCTTTGGTATAAGTGACTAATGGATGAGTTACTGCTGCATGGGGCCATTGCCAAGAAAATCCTAAAGAGCCTCGCTGGAGCTGAGGTGCGTTTGTTTTTGTTCTACAGGTTCAAACTTTGTCTGCTATCCATTTCTTTGTGATTATGAGGGTCTCAATTAGTAGTGCAGAATGACTTGTATTCAATGCTCATGATTTTGTTATCCTCTTGGTGTGTCTGTTCATATTTTTTAAGTTCATTTCATTTGGTTTTTTTATTAGGAATTGTATAGCAATATAAACGTGCATGAAAAATCTTGTTGGCTAAGTCACTTTAAGATGTATATATTTGTTGCGCTCAATTAGTAGAGTAGAATGAAACTGCTCATATAGATGAATGAATGACTATTCTGTTAAACCAATTTGTCTTAGTTGCCCCTTGGATTTTCTTGAAGTGCTTATATATAAATATTTATATATATATATATATATACAACAGAACTTACCATTTGCGTCTGTCTACATCGTAGCAAAATCGTAAGCAATCGTTGTGGAAAGAGCTATTGCATCCAATGACTATCGCCGCAACATGGTCGGTACAACTTCGTCTCAAAAAATCATTAACGGCAATGGTTGCTTGCAACGCCAAAGCTCACCCAGTTTACGTCTATTTCATTCGCAGCAAAAGGACTTCCATTAGCGATGCAAATACAATATGATTGTCAGGGAAAAAGCTGAACTTGCGTCCAAATTTGCTATCGTAAATTGCACGGTGAGCTTCACTAATGGTCTTAACATTTGCCGCAAAAATCTGTAGTTGCAATAAATAATTTGGAGACACAAAACGCTTGTTTACGTGACGTACTAGTTGGTCACAAAAAAATCATCTTACACCGGTAATAAGTATATATATTTTTAATGGGGAAAATATATCATGACGCCATTGCAGGGTAATAATTTCGAAGTAAATGATTTGTTTTTCAAAGCAAATGAATTATGAAGGGCCATATCCAGTGTCGTGAATGATGACCTCTAATCTTTGATGAAGCTGATCTTCATCATATTATTTTCTTTTTACATGCAAATACTCAAATATTTTACTTCGTTAGACCTAAATAACTATATTTTACTTCGTTAGACCTAAATAACTAGCAATACAAAGTGTTGGACAAATCATATTCTGATTTATCATGAGCATAATCTTGACTAAAATCCAGAGCTCCAGTTTTTTTAAGTTAACAATTAATTGAAACGCAATTGTAACTATATGCTATTATAAATGTAAACTACTGTGTCCACTTATTCATTCTTATATGTACATATAGCTAGGCCGATTACTTACAATTGTAAAATTTAAAGAGATCCCATTTGAACTAAAAATATACTAATATCAATTAGACATCAAGAAAAAAATGCACAGAGAGCTGTTCATCAAAGGCTAATGCAATTCATTCACCTGAGTGATGTCCCAATTAGTTTATACATATCCAAACAGTTCCTCTCAACATCAAGTATTACATATATAACTTCTTACTGTTCTTCACTCAAGCAATCTAAAACTGGTTGGACATCTAATAAAAAGTCAACTATAAATATGTGCTATGCACACTATATCAGGTGGCAATAATTGTTTTGAGTCCTTTCTGTGATCGAAGCATGGTAAGTATTTGCCCCAGAACCTCTAGATCCCATTTAGTTTATCAATCACCTATCAGCTTTCATGTGAAATACATTTTTCTGCATCCAGTTCTTGTAAGAGTTAAATAAACTCAGATATTTGAAATGGGGGATGAAAGACCATTAATCGAACATAAAATTTGTTTCATCATGATTAATTAAATACATACATGAACAAATGCAGAATCATCTACAAGCAATTCTTAAATAAACTACCAACGGTTCAAATTAATGCGATGCATATGTCAAAACAGAGAAAGACCTTCTCTGTCCATGTGATGACATAGATGTGAACCTAGCTAAGACCTTACAAGTATTGTTTACATGCATATATGCATTTTCCACAACTACACAACTCATTACATTTCTAGTACATCTGGTATTGAAATTAGTTCCACCTAAAGCAATACTTAGAAGTTTAAGTATGTTAGTTTTCACACTTAAAATGTGACACCCCGTTTTTACGTGTATTTTCACATATTTTGATTTAATTAATATTATAGTGCTTGTATTTTAAATAATTAGATTTTAATTGGATTTTATTTGCTGTTGAGTTTAAATTGCTGTTTAATTTATTTTAACTTGTCTTTGGTTTTAAAATTAAATAATTGGTTTTCACTAGTTACTTAATATATTTTAGCTTTACGATGTGTTTAAAATATTTTCTTGGTTTATTTGCTTTTAAAGTTATTTTCGTTGGATCAGTTGTTGGACTCCAGAAGTGAGGATTGGACTTCATTTCTTTTCCTCCATCTTTTCTTTTCCCTTTTTCCTTTTTTCTCTCTTTCTTTTTCTTCTTTTTTTCCTTTTCTTTTTCTTTCTTCCGGTTTCTCCCTCAGCTTGCACGAACTCTCTCTCTCCTCTCCCCATCGCCGTCCAGCCCTTCCCCCCAGCCCACCGCCGTCTGGCCGACATGGCCGACACAGCCACCACCAAAAGAACCCCTTCCGGCCAGTGAACACCCCCACCGAATATCTCCCCCATCCGTGCCGCAGTTAGCCACTTATAGCCCATCTAAGCCGCACGACTTTTTGCCATTTCCGGCGTCGTCGTTCTACCTCCGGCCACCACCTCTTCGCAGCTTCTTCCCCTACCTCTTGCCATCCTAACCCACCTATTTCCGGCCTAGATCCGTCGCCGGAGCAGCTCCCACGAGCTAAACTCCTATTTACCCGTTTTTGCCTTCTATCGGCGTTTTCGCCGCCACCCACGGCCAAAGCTCGCTTCCACTAGCTTCACAAACATCCATAGACCATTCCCTATCAATTTGGTGTCTTGGTTTGTCCCCGTTCAAAAGTGGGTATTTTGCGACCACGGCCACAGTGCATTTGCACTGTTACGTTACTTTCCGTTCACCGTTTGCTGCGCGCCGATCCTTTGAAAAATAATATATAGCGCTGTAAGTATTTTTCAAACTTCGTTTTAGATTTAAATGTATTATTGCCTTTACAATAATTTATTGTGATCTGGTTGGTTATTCCGGACTGACTCCGAGGAGTCGGGGGTCGGTTGGAATTGAGGAAAGAGTTGTCTGTTGGTTGATATTGATGTTTGGAATATGTTGGATATTTTATATGATTTTAATGGCATTGCATTGTGCATGCATAACCATGTGTATTTTATTGAAAATTGAGTTTTACGTGTAAATGGATTTTCGGGTGCGTGCGTATCATGAGCCCAAGTCGGGATGGGTTATTATCTCGGTGGAGCTCCTCTGGTCACTCGGGAGCGGATAAAACTGAGTGACATCCCCTGGGTTGTCGCTGGGCGACGACCGGATCGCACGATACAGTAACGCTGTCGTGTCGACTCCGTGGTCCCTATAGTGGCTGGTACTAGAGGATGGCCTGGCCAGGTATGCGCTGGGCGCGAGTCTGGGGATCACTTGTGTTGGTGTCACACGCGTAGTCGTTACCTGCGGTGTGGCACAGAGCTAGAGTGTGCGGATGATCCCTAGGGGAGATCATGGTGTATACATAATTGGATTGGTTTTATGGTTTTCGGATGCGGGCCATTTTTTGGGAAAATGGCGAGGATGTGTTGAGGGTTTGAGATCCATTTTCTAGGAAAATGGTGGTTTATTGATTCGGGCCATTATCTGGGATAATGGCGATGACTGGTTTGAAGGAAAATGTTTTTGGGCCAAAATGAGATTTTGGCGTGTGTGGAAAATTATGGTTTTTGGGACATGTGCATTGGGCATACTTCATGCATTTTGTTTTGGTTGTAATATGTTTTTATCTTGCGTTGTTTGGATTTTACTTACCTGTGGTACCATTTTTGGTACCATAGATTTTGATGCAGATTTGGAGGAGGAGGAGGCTGAGCCAGAGGAGGCGGCTCCGCCGGAGGAGTAGTTGGATGATTTTTAAATATGTTATATTTGTCGATGTTTATTTAGTATGTATTTGGATTAGAGATGATGTTGAATATGTAATGTTTTATTTACGCTTGTTTTAAACTGGTTTGTAGTTAAACAAAAAAATTCTGGTACTTAATTATATGGCTTATCTATCCGCTGCGTATTTTTATTTGTACACATTTGGCATGTGCACACACTCTTGGCACTTGGAGATGGGATGTGTGACCCGTGTTATCATCATCCCGACGTCTCGATTTCCACGTGGCCATACGTGGGAGTTGGGGGCGTCACAGGTGGTATCAGAGCGGTTTGGCTCTGGGTAAAACCACGTGTCCCATAGGAGCGGTACAATAATGTTTTAAAGTTGTGTTTTTAAAGGTTGGTTTTATTTGAAGCTTTGTTCTTGTTTTTAATTGAGTTAACTTGTTTTTAATTATTTTATGTATTTGTTTGTTTTTATCGTATGCTTTTTATGTTATCGTTATTTGGTTTGTTTTTATGTTGTTTGTTTTGTCCGATATTTAAACGGGGTCAAAGGTTGTGTTATGGCAGGAAAATGGTGAGACCACGAAGGCCTTCTGGGGAACCTCAGGATGAATTACCAAGAGGCGATGGAAATTTCGCCATGGCTCGAGCGTTAAATCGTTTGACGGAATATTTGCAACAAGGCGAGCAAAGTAGAGAGGCTCAAACTAGTGAGTTAAACAGATTGACTGAATATCTGCAGCGAGGGGTACAAAGTAGAGCAGTGCAGGCTGGGTGCACTTATGAGCGCTTCTTAGCGCATCGTACCCCTGCTTTTACTGGAGAAGAAGATCCACTTCGAGCTGGAAAGTGGATCAGAGATATAGAAAAGACATTTGAAGTCTGTGGTTGCACGGACGCACAACAAGTGCTCTATGCAAGTTATTTGTTACAAGGTACTGCTTCCGAATGGTGGGAGACAAAAAGAGAAATGCTAGTGTTGGAGTTGGGATCTTTTGCTGCTGTGACTTGGGAGCGGTTTAAAAAGGAATTTAATGATCGTTTCTTCCCTGCACATGTGAGGCGGCAAAAAGCTAGAGAATTTTCTAGTTTGGTTCAAGGGAATATGACTGTGGAACAATATGCCCGAAGATTTGTAGAGCTTGGGCGATTTGCTCCTCATCTTATCGCCACGGAAGAGATGCAAGCCAAGTGCTTCCAAGAGGGTCTGCGACCCGAGATACGTAGGATGGTGGTTTGCCTCCGGATTACTATTTTTCAAGAATTGGTTGATTTAGCCACTCTTGCAGAGCGAGAGATTAATTTGAGTATGGGCTCCCCTACAAGTCAGAAAAGGCGGAGTTCTACTGGAGAAGGAAGTTCTGGATCGCCTCAGAAATTTGTTCAGCGGACCGGAGCTCGACCACAAGCAACCTCGGGAGTGCGTATAGGAGGTCGGATGCCAATTTGCGGAAGGTGTAATAGAGCCCATGTGGGTGACTGCCCTTTGAGTGGGACTCGATGCTATAATCGTGGCCAGCAGGGACACTTTGCCCGTGAGTGTCCTAATACAGTTCAAGGAAGCCGTGGAGGTCGACGCGGTGGAAGAACTAATCAGAGGCAAGTTGCGCAGGCTCGAGTATATGCTGTTACGCTTGGAGAGGTGGATGATGAGGAACCAGCGACCCACGATGCTGGAGTGATTACAGGTATGGTTCTAATTTAATTTTTGGATTTGATGTTTGGTTTGGTTTGGTTTTTTCTTTATTTTGGATTTCATGGGTCTATGTGGTTGGTTCAGGAAGAGTCCGGTTGTATGATTTTTATGCTTGCACATTGTTTGATTCGGGTGCATCTCAGTGGTTTGTGTCTTCTACGTTCGCACGGTTATGTAATTGGTTATGGGACCCCTACCAAAATCATTAGTGGTGAGTCTTCCAAATGGTGAAATGATTTGTTGTTCTAAAGTTGCGTTGGGTTGTCCTTTGGAATTTGGTGGAAGGACACTTGATGCCGATTTGGTTGTATTCAAGTTGTTGGGATTTGACATTATTCTTGGGATGGATTGGTTATATCGGTATTGTGCAAGTATTAATTGTACAATTCGTGTAATCAGCTTTCAACTCCCAGATGGTGATTATCTAGAATTTATGGGAAGTAAATTAAAAGAAAGGTCGGTAGTTATATCGGCAATTCAAGCGAAGAGAGATATTGCTTGTGGAGAGGATGCCTTTTTGTTTCAAGTGGTGTCTACGCCAACTGGGAAGAAGACTTTAACAGATATTCCAGTTGTGGAAGAATTTCCTGATGTGTTTGTAGATGATTTGCTGGGGTTACCTCCTGTTCGCGAGTTGGAGTTCGCTATCGATTTGGAACCTGGAGCGGCTCCTGTGCACAAAACCCCTTACCGTATGGCACCAGCTGAGTTGAAAGAGTTGAAAGTCCAGTTGCAAGAGTTGGTAGACAAGGGGTTTATTCAGCCAAGTACTTCGCCATGGGGTGCGCCAGTTTTATTTGTTAAAAAGAAAGATGGCACTCTTAGAATGTGTATTGATTATCGAGAACTTAATAAAGTGACCATCAAGAATAAATACCCTCTTCCAAGAATCGACGATTTATTTGATCAGCTTCAAGGAGCAGATATCTTTTCGAAGATTGATTTGAGATCAGGATATTATCAGTTGCGAATAAGAGATAGAGATATACCTAAGACTGCTTTCCGATCGAGATATGGGCATTATGAGTTTAAAGTGATGCCTTTTGGGTTGGCTAATGCCCCTACAGCTTTTATGGATCTAATGAATCGGGTTTTTCAACCTTATTTGGATTCTTTTGTGGTGGTCTTCATTGATGATATTTTAATTTATTCTCAGGATATTGAAGAGCATGCTTATCACCTTCGCTTAGTGCTTGGGAAGTTACGGGAGCACCAGCTGTATGCGAAGCTTAGCAAATGTGAATTTTGGCTGGAAGAAGTCAAATTTCTCGGGCATGTAATTTTCCGAGACGGTGTGGCAGTTGATCCCAGTAAGGTGAAAGCTATTTTATCATGGCAGCGTCCTTCGACTGTGCGGGAGATTCGAAGTTTCTTGGGACTTGCTGGATACTATAGAAGATTTGTGGAGGGATTTTCCCGATTATCCGGACCTCTCACCGCTTTGACTAGAAAGAATGCGGAGTTTATTTGGTCAGACAAATGCGAGAGGAGTTTCCAGGAATTGAAGAACAGATTGACAACTGCGCCAGTATTAGCACTTCCAGAACCACATAAGCCATTTGTAGTTTTTAGTGATGCATCTAAATTTGGTTTGGGATGTGTTCTCAAGCAAGAAGGACGAGTTGTGGCTTATGCGTCTTGTCAACTGAAGGACCACGAGAAGAATTACCCAACACAAGATTTAGAATTGGCTGCAATAGTTTTTGCTCTTAAAATTTGGTGACACTATTTATATGGGGCAGTTTACGAAGTCTACACCGATCACAAGAGTCTAAAGCATTTATTTTCTCAGAAAAATCTCAACATGAGACAAAGACGATGATTAGAGTTAATAAGTGATTATCAGTGCTTGATTAAATACCATCCAGGAAAAGCAAATGTAGTTGCTGATGCTTTGAGCCAGAAGTCACACTTAGAGGATGAAGCTGAATCTTCTGGAATGGATTCAATACTTTGCGGGATGAGAAGGCTCCTTATTGGAAGTTCGCAACAAGAGGAAGTGATATCTTCAATTCTTGATATTCGAGTAGTTGATTTTGAGGAATTGAAGACCCTACAAAGAAAAGATCCGAAGTTGTTGGACATTAGAAAAAGGGTCAGAAAATCTAGAGGGCCATTGCACTATAGTTTGGATAAAGAGGGGATTCTTCGATTCCGAGATCGTAGAGTAATTCCCAAGGATTCAGAATTTAAGGAGCGAATTATGGCAGAAGCTCACGCGGCTCCCTATTCCGTCCATCCTGGTAGCACGAAGATGTATCGGGACTTAAAGAAAAATTATTGGTGGGAAGGAATGAAGAGGGATATTGCCCTGTATATTGAGAGATGTGACACTTGCCGACAGGTCAAGGCCGAACATCAAAGACCAGCTGGTTTGCTTCAGCCCCTACCTATTCCTGAGTGGAAATGGGATGATATCACTATGGATTTTGTAGTGGGCTTACCGAGGACTCCCATTGGAAAGAACTCAGTTTGGGTGATTGTTGATTGATTGACTAAGTGTGCTCACTTCTTACCGGTCAATAATACTGATTCTCTGGGAAAATTGACTCGCATGTATGTAAAAGAAATAGTGCGATTGCATGGGATACCCAAGAGCATAGTGTCGGATCGGGATCCAAGGTTCACATCCCATTTTTGGAAGAGTTTGCAGGCGGCTCTAGGTACTAAATTAAAGTTCAGTACTGCTTATCACCCCCAGACGGACGGCCAATCAGAGCGCACTATTCAAACTCTCGAAAATATGTTGCGAGCGTGTGCCATGGAATTTCAAGGGAGTTGGGAAAATCATTTGCCACTCATAGAATTCGCTTATAATAACAGCTTCCATGTATCCATCCAAATGGCTCCTTATGAAGCTCTGTATGAGAGAAAGTGTAGATCACCCTTGTGTTGGGATGAAGTCTGGGAGAAGAAAATAATTGGGCCCGAAATAATTCAGGAAATGCAAAACCAGATTCAGATTATAAGAGATAAAATGGCGGCAGCTCAAAGTTGTCAGAAAAGTTATGCGGATACCAGGAGGAGAGAATTGTCTTTTGAAGAAGGCGATTGGGTTTGTCTCAAGGTCTCTCCCATGAAAGGAGTCAAGCGTTTTGGGAAGAAGAGGAAGCTGGATCCGAGATATGTTGGACCTTTTCAGATTTTGGAGAAGGTAGGGTCTGTCGCTTATCGAGTTGCATTGCCAGAATATTTTGGGATATTCACGATGTCTTCCATGTATCATCTTTGAAGAAGAGTTTTGGACAACAAGAGCCACGCATTGTCGACCCAGAGTGTATTCAGCTGCAACCTGATCTTACTTATGAAGTTGTACCAACGCAGATCATGGATTGGAAAGAACAACAGCTGAGATCCAAGACGATACCTCTGGTGAAGGTGGCATGGGGTGATCCGTTGGCTCAAGATTTCTCTTGGGAGAGAGAAGCAGATATGAGGGAGCAGTATCCGTATTTGTTTGAGTAAATAGCAGTATGTTCCTTAAGCTTGGTCTAAGTGGAATATTGTGGTTGCTTTAACATTAGCGTTTGACCTTGCAAATTTCGAGGACGAAATTTATTTTAAGGGGGGGAGGATGTGACACCCCGTTTTTACATGTATTTTCACAGAAGGAATATTTTGATTTAATTAATATTCTAGTGCTTGTATTTTAAATAATCAGATTTTAATTAGATTTTATTTGTTGTTGAGTTTAAATTACTGTTTAATTTATTTCAACTTGTCTTTGGTTTTAAAATTAAATAATTGGTTTTCACTAGTTACTTAATATATTTTAGCTTTACGATGTGTTCAAAATATTTTCTTGGTTTATTTGCTTTTAAAGTTATTTTCGTTGGATCAGTTGTTGGACTCCAGAAGTGAGGATTAGACCTCATTTCTTTTCCTCCATCTTTTCTTTTCCCTTTTTCCTTTTTTCTTTCTTTCTTTTTCTTCTTTTTCTCCTTTTCTTTTTCTTTCTTCCTGTTTCTCCCTCAGCTCGCACGAACTCTCTCTCTCCTCTCCCCATCGCCGTCCAGCCCTTCCCCCCAGCCCACTGCCGTCTGGCCGACGTGGCCGACACAGCCACCACCAAAAGAACCCCCACCGAATATCTCCTCCATCCGTCCCGCCGTTAGCCACTTATAGCCCATCTAAGCCGCACGGCTTTTTGCCATTTCCGGCTCCGTCATTCCACCTCCGGCCACCACCTCTTTGCAGCTTCTTCCTCTACCTCTTGCCGTCCTAACCCACCCATTTCCGGCCTAGATCCGTCGCCGGAGCAGCTCCCACGAGCTAAACTCCGATTTACCCGTTTTTGCCTTCTACCGACGTTTTCACCGCCACCCACGGCCAAGGCTCACTTTCACTAGTTTCATACACATCCCTAGACCATTCCTTATCAATTTGGTGTCTTGGATTGTCCCCGTTCAAAAGTGGGTATTTTGCGACCCACGGCCACAGTGCATTTGCACGGTTTCGTTGCTTTCCGTTCACCGTTTGCTGCACGCCGATCCTTCGAAAAATAATATATAGCGCTGTAAGTATTTTTCAAACTTCATTTTAGATTTAAATGTATTATTGCCTTTACAATAATTTATTGTGATCTGGTTGGTTATTCTGAACTGAGTCCGAGGAGTCGGGGGTCGGTTGGAATTGAGGAAGGAGTTGTCTATTGGTTGATATTGATGTTTGGAATATGTTGGATATTTTATATGATTTTAATGGCATTGCATTGTGCATGCATAACCATGTGTATTTTATTGAAAATTGAGTTTTACGTGTAAATGGATTTTCAGGTGCGTGCATATCACGAGCCCAAGCCGGGATGGGTTATTATCTCGGTGGAGCTCCTCTGATCACTCGGGAGCGGATAAAACTGAGTGACATCCCCTGGGTTGTCGCTGGGCGAAGACCGGATTGCACGATACTGTAACGCTGTCGTGTCGACTCCGTGGTCCCTATAGTGGTTGGGACTAGAGGATGGCCTGGTCAGGTACGCGCTAGGCGCGAGTCTGGGCATCACTCGTGTAGGTATCATGTAACAGCCCGCTAAAATAATCAGTTTTGGTTTATTTCCCGACAGCAATCACATCTCTCTCGTCTTTACCCTCATCTGGAATCACGCGTATAGATTATCTTTTCCGTAAATCACGTAATTTGTTCTTCACCGACAGCTGTAAAATCATGAACAGTTTTATCCTAAGCGTTGTACCTCGATGGCGTTTTCCCGGATCTTATCCATCGAATTTCAAAGTATTAGATAAGCTTGTTTTTAAAGTAGCACAATTATAATAATTTAATGAGCTCTGAAAATATTATAATTGTGGATAATTACTTAGTTTAAATATTTTAGTTGTTTTTAAGATATTAAGATGTTTAATTTTACGTTGAAAATTCTTATTTAAATTTAAGTGTTTTATGCACTTTGATTAATTAATGATACTTTATCATTTTATATAATGATGAAGAAAATATTATTTTATAAACCTTAGTTTATAAAATAATATTCTATCTTAATTCCTCTCAGTGTAGTTATTAAGTGTAATATTAATTTAAATGGTTTTATCATCTTCGATTAATTAACGGTACTTTATCATTTTATATAATGATGAGGAAATATTATTTTATAAATTTTAGTTTATAAAATAGTATTCTACCTTAATTCATCGTGGTGTTTTATTTAAAGTGTTTTATTTAAAATAAAACTTTTACGTGTTTTTAATCAGTGTTTTAATCACTGTTGGTTTATTTGAGAATCCCACCCATCTCGCTCTTTCTCACTCTCTATCACGGACATGGAGTCCATTGCCAAACTGATCTACTCTCACCAACCCCTTCACCTTTCACTCAATCACCACCGTCCGTCATTCCCAAGAGCCTTTTCTTCTCTCTCTTTCAGGAACCCACCTACGGCAATACCTCCATCATCACAATCATGGCCGTCCATTTCATTGGTCATCAAAGCTTCATCCTCCACCCCCAAAAATCCAAAATCCCATTTTCTCTAAAAACCTGAGCCCCCTCGTCAAAATCACTTGCGCCACCCTCACCGCCGCCGCGGCGTTGTTCTTCACGCGGTTCCAGCTCAAACCAGCCATCGCCGCCCCGACCACTTCGCCTATGGTGGAGCCCGCGAAGGAGTCGCTGGATACCGCTTCGTCGGCTGAAGAAAAGGAGAGGATCATCGAAGAGCATTTGGGCCCCGATCAGAACGACACCGAAGCTCTACGTTCCCTGTTGGAGGCTAGAATCCAGGCTCGCCTTTGCCCTTTTTCCAAACCAGCCAGCACCTCAAAAATCGCCATTGTCGGCTTCGGAAACTACGGGCAGTTTCTCGCCAAAACCCTCGTCCTCCAAGGCCACACCGTCCTCGCCCACTCCCGCTCCGACTACTCCCACTTAGCCGAGAATCTCGGTGTCTTCTTCTTCTCCGACCCACACGACCTCTGCGATCAACACCCGGAAGTCATTCTCCTCTGTAGCTCCATCATCTCCACCGAACCGGTCCTCCGCTCCCTCCCTCTCTAGCGACTCAAGTGTAGTACTTTGTTCGTCGACGTTCTTTCGGTCAAAGAGCTGCCCAGAGATCTGCTGCTAGACCTTTTACCCAATGATTTCGATCTGTTTTGCTCGCACCCAATGTTCGGACTCAAAGCGCCAGGCGCAGCTGGAATGGGTGTTTCTTTGTCTACGAAAAAGTCCGAATTGGCGACGAAGAATCGAGGATCTCGCGGTGCGAGAAGTTCCTCGACGTTTTCTCGCGGGAAGGGTGTAAAATGGTGGAGGTGTGCTGCGCGGAGCACGACAAGTACGCGGCGGGTTCACAGTTCATTACCCATACAGTTGGGAGGGTATTGGAGATGTTGAACTTGGAGTCCACGCCGATTAATACCAAGGGGTATGAGACTTTGCTGGATTTGGTGGAGAACACGGCGGCGGATAGCTTTGATTTGTATTATGGGTTGTTCATGTACAATAAGAGCGCGTTGGAGATGTTGGAGAAGTTGGATTTGGCAACTTTGGTCAGTTCCTTGCGAAGGCTATTGTACACCTAGGACACACTGTTTTGGCATGCTGTAGGGTCACAGTTCATTACCCACACGATGGGAAGGGTTTTGGAAAAGTTGGAGTTGGAGTCAACACCTATTAACACAAAAGGTTACGAGACTTTGTTAAATCTGGTGGAGAATACTGTAGGGGATAGCTTTGACCTTTACTATGGCTTGTTCATGTACAATGTAAATGCGATGGAGCAGCTAGAGAGGTTAGACCATTCTTTTGAATCATTGAAGAAGCAGCTCTTTGGGCGTTTGCATGGTGTTCTTCGGAAGCAACTGTTTGAAGATGTAGGGAAGTTTGACGTCTCATGGGAAAAAAGCATGTTGCCAAAATTATCGAAAGGCAGTGCTGCACTAGCATCTTCTTTGGAGACTCTTAATGGCGAAAACAACTAAGTTCCATGTTTCGTCTCAGTGTGAAACCTCAAGTTGCCGTGGTGTTGCAAGTGCTCATAATATGACAATTGAGTTCAGAAGTGAAAATCTTAAGGACTTGAGTGTTCCTCTTCCAGCTGTTGTGCAATTCCTCGTGTTTCGCGCTCTATTCTCATAGAACGCGACGATCGATGTAAGTTAGCCTCTAACTTACTATCAGTTTATTGTGTATGTGTGATGGGTAAGAGAACTACAATTTATGTATGTATGTTATCGTATATGCCATGTCATGCTATGTCATTACATGTTTATCTGTTACGTATGATTTAATCTCTCATGAATATTTATTTGTTACACAATCTTTTCTGTCATACAATGCTGTATGTTATAAGTATACCATATTAAGTATGCCATATGATACATGTATGCCATGAAATGTTTATGATTAAATCATATTGTGCCATTTACAAGCATACGCCATGTTAGAAAAGTATATGATATTAAATAATATCTCATGCATTAAGAAAGATAAGACATGTTATGTTACGTATAATAGTGGGGCCACAACAACTGTGGAGTACGTATTATATTTTATGTTACGTATAATCGTGGGGCCACAACAACTGTGGAGTACGTATTATATTTTATGTTACGTATAATGCGTGGGGCCACAACAACTGTGGAGTACGTATTATATTTTATGTTACTTATAATGCGTGGGGCCACAACAACTGTGGAGTACGTATTATATTTTATGTTACGTATAATACGTGGGGCCACAACAACTGTGGAGTACGTATTATATTTTATGTACTTATAATGCGTGGGGCCACAACAACTGTGGAGTACGTATTATATTTTATGTACTTATAATGCGTGGGGCCACAACAACTGTGGAGTACGTATTATATTTTATGTTACTTATAATGCGTGGGGCCACAACAACTGTGGAGTACGTATTATATTTTATGTTACTTATAATGCGTGGGGCCACAACAACTGTGGAGTACGTATTATATTTATGTTACTTATAATGCGTGGGGCCACAACAACTGTGGAGTACGTATTATATTTTATGTTACTTATAATGCGTGGGGCCACAACAACTGTGGAGTACGTATTATATTTATGTTACTTATAATGCGTGGGGCCACAACAACTGTGGAGTACGTATTATGTTTTATGTTACTTGAATACGTGGGGCCACAACAACTGTGGAGTACGTATTAACGCACGTTATTAATCAAGACAATTGAATAAGATTCCAAGTTTATGTTAAGTCCAGTTTCAGATCAAATACATGATAAGTCAAGTTTTAGATCAAGTCCATGTTATGTTTCACGTTCATGTTATGTTGATTGTTCATGTTATGTTTTAAGCTTAAGTTCATGCCATGATAAGTCAAGTTCAGTTTACGTTTAAGTTCTGGTTAAATCATGCTATATGTCAAGTTATACTATGTTTATGTATGACTATAATTATGCAATTATGCTTTTACTGCCATGCATGCATTTTTAACCTGTGTGTGAGTTTTATGTTAACTTACTGAGATTTGTAATCAAATCTCACTGTGGTAGTCCCAACTACCATTCCCCCCGAATGGTAGATCTTGTTACAGGACCCAAAGGAGAATTGGAATCTGACCAACTGAATACAGTCATCTAGGCTACGGTGCGATGTTGATGATGGTATAGTATTTAACTTAGGTTAATACTTGTACTTTTGGAGTTGTATCTCAAGTATTCTTTTGATCACAACCATTTTGGACTAGTGTGGTGATCACGGCTTTTTAGTATGCCTTTATGTATGAAATATGTTTCAAGTATTTGGGATATTTTTAGTTTGGTGCATAGTATTGCTAAAGAAAAAAATTATCCGCTGCGAATATTGCATAATGCTAGATGCATGTTAGGAACATTGCATCTTATATGTCATGAACGGGGGCAGGTAACCTTGTGTTACATGTCTCGACGCTTCAAATGTCCGTTCAATCCCAAGAGGAATTTGGGGGCGTCACATGTCACACGCGTAGTCGTTACCTGCGGTGTGGCACAGAGCCAGAGTGTGCGGATGATCCCTAGGGGAGATCATGGTGCATACATAATTGGATTGGTTTTATGGTTTTCGGATGCGGGCCATTTTCTGGGAAAATGACGAGGATGTGTTGAGGCTTTGAGATCCAATTTCTGGGAAAATGGTGGTTTATTGATTCGGGCCATTATCTGGGATAATGGCGATGACTGGTTTGAAGGAAAATGTTTTTGGGCCAAAATGGGATTTTTGTGTGCGTGGAAAATTATGGTTTTTGGGACATGTGCATTGGGCATACTTCATGCATTTTGTTTTGGTTGTAATATGTTTTTATCTTGCGTTGTTTGGATTTTACTTACCTGCGGCACCATTTTTGGTACCGTAGATTTTGATGCAGATTTGGAGGAGGAGGAGGCTGAGCCCGAGGAGGCAGCTCCGCCGGAGGAGTAGCTGGATGGTTTTTAAATATGTTATATTTGTCGATGTTTATTTAGTATGTATTTGGATTAGAGATGATGTTGAACATGTAATGTTTTATTTACGCTTGTTTTAAACTGGTTTGTAGTTAAACAAAAAAATTCTGGTACTTAATTATATGGCTTATCTATCAGCTGCGTGTTTTTATTTGTACACATTTGGCATGTGCACACACTCTTAGCACTTGGCGATGGGATGTGTGACCCGTGTTGTCATCATCCCGACGTCTCGATTTCCACGTGGCCATACATGGGAGTTGGGGGCGTCACATAAAAAAATATCCAAACAATTTGTTTCATTCTTCAATTGCTTCTCCCATCCAGAAAACATATCCTATACATGAATTAAACATCATTAAATTACTAACTCACAGAAATTTTGGGGAACCAACTGGAAAGAGCATAATCATTTGAGAAAAAATACAAGAAGTACAGCATGCTATAAGAAATGCCAATTTTTAAAGTGCTATACTAGTACACAACAAGTTCCATCACCTATCTATACACCATAAAGTTGCATTTAATTATCTATATATCCACCTACAACTGGCCATCTTCAAACCTAGTCCATAACCTCAAGTTAAATAATCAAAGTCTGAAACCAATATAAATGCAACTATATATGGGTGCATCTCTACCATTATTTTAAAACTGAAATAATATTGGAGTTTACACACCATATAACAATTCCCTGGCAATAAAACAACCCAAAATATTACCCTAAATTGCAAACTAACATTACCAATATAATAGAAGCCAAGTGTTTGAAAGGTACCTGTTTATCGGGCTCTCACCCCCACGACGCCATATATGCATGTATTCTTCCACAAGTAGTATGCCAAATATGTGTCGGTCCCCCCCCCCCCCCCCCCCCCAAACAGCCTATGGCTTTATAAGTCTTAATAATAGTTTTTTGCCACTGCAGTGCTACTAACCAGAACATTCATTGTAAGACTTCTTATCATTTCACAGTCTAAGGATTCCTTCTCTTCAACAAAATCATGTCCGTGTATATTCCCTTCCGAAGCAATACTTACTGCATAGTCCCTTTTCTCTATGGTTGTATAAGTGGTTCATAATAGAAGGTCACTACAGGCCAAGTAACCAGAATTTCCCCTCAAAATATCTTTGAACAGGGCAACCACCCAACCATGAATCCAGAAAGCCACTCACAAAATACTGCAAAAACTGACACTAGGTCCATCATATTAGCCCTGTTTATTGTGCAGTTGCCCCCACATCACTCTGCCTGAAAACTACATCACCTATTTCTTTGTGGTTCAAAGCTAGTTGTGCATGAAATCAGCAGAATATAGTGCTTCAATGGGGTACTTTCCTTAACATTAGTTCAAATCACAACCTAAGTTGATAATTAACATATACAAAATGTCAGGAAGTAGGGGTGCTACCCACACAGTATGGTGCGGGGTACAACCCTCCCCTCCGCTCGCCCCGCATGGGGCGGATGGGGAATTCTTTCCCCGTACTCCCCCCCCGGTGTGCGGGGGCGGGGTACCCCGTCCCGTATAATGGGATGCGGAGTGGTGGGGCAATCTGTCCGCCCCCTGCACCCCTACTGGGCCTTGGGCCCAGAAGCAGTTTATGGGCCAAAAATGGCCTAGAGATTGCTGAAATAGGCCTAAAATGGCCCACAAGCTTTTCTTTTTAGCCTATAAAAGCTTGTAGGCCATTTTCAGCCCATAAAATTATAAGTAAAAAGAAAAAAAAAATTTAAAAACCAGATAAAAAAAAAAAGTTTGCACTATAGTAATTGATTTTATGGCTAACAAAAGTTAGTAGTTTAATAAGTAATACCTAATAAACTAATAATAATAACTAAGCTATTACAAAATTGAAAGGCTAAACAATTACAAACATAAAAGTGTCCAAGGGACATTATATCAACATTACAAATCATTGAATACAAAATATGAACAAAGAATTCAAATTGGGGCTTGAAGAGAGAGCTGTCAGCTATGGCTTGTCTTTGACTGTGACACTTGCGGCAGCCCAGGCTTGAGCACATATTTATATTGCAGCGGAGCTAGATGTCATCTCATGTGTTACTACAAGAATTAATACTAAAATTAATAACGATGAAAATCGAAATGAATATAAATAAATCAAAATAAAAAAATAAAAAACAATTATCAGTTAGTCCAAATCCAGACTGATCACCACCCTCATCGATCTCCTTAAAATCTAAAATATCCGAAACTTGAATATCCTTTCCTATCGTCCAAATATGTGTGCATATCAATGCCTCCACAGTTATAGGAGACAATGAACTATGGAAAGGATCCAATATGCGACCTCCGGTACTAAAGGCTGACTCTGAGGCAACTGTGCTAATAGGGATGGCCAAAATACAGTGAGCAATCTCAGAAATCATAGGATATTTCTTTGCTGCATTCTTCCACCATCCTAATATATCAAAATTATCATCATCATCTTGGATCATATCCGCTGACAAATAGTTGTCTAACTCCAAAACCACCTCCGTAGATTGATGGACTAGTGTGAGATTCTATGCGAGGGTCTTAGTCCACGGCATTCTATGCTTCTTTGTAGAAGGCTCGATCACGGTGTCTGTAAAAGAAATTGGGGTAGGTGTATGTGTTTTGGATGCAGTACTACCCTTAATTACATTAAGCTCACCATACAATTTAGTTAGGGTTTCTCAGGCCATTTCACCAATAAGATCAGTCCATACCTGATTGTGAACAAGTCTTAAACCATATAACAAGCCTGAAACTTTTAGACGAGGATCAAGAATAACAGCCATATATAACGAAATATTCATTCTAGTCAAATCTCCTCAATACTTGTCATATTTTAGCATCATGGTCACTGCCATCCCCCTCATCCTTTCATTGAAACCCCTACGCATATCTTCTAATTCTTCTTTCATCCTACATATTTGTTGACAAAACCCATGGGATGTAGGGTACAAAGAACCAAATACATTCAATGTGACATCATAAAAAAGTCCGAGAAAATCAACAAAAGTATAAACTACCATCCAATCATCATCATTAGGCTTTCCTAATCCCCCGTGCTCATCAAAGTATTTGACATATTGGATGTCTTCATCACCCAATAGTTGAAAGGCTGCCTTATATTCTTGGGCCGCCTCCAACATCAAGAAGGTTGAGTTCCATCTGGTAGGAACATCAGTACAAAGATCCTTCTTCGATGTTATGCCCGCAGCCTTTGCAGCAACTTTGAATTTATCCAATCTAAAAGGAGAATACCTCATAAATTTCAAAGCCAAATCCCCACGTACCAACACGGGGAATTCGAGACGTCCGGATGGTGACAACCCGGGTCACCATCCTACGACGAGTGTTAAGTGTGTGCAAGCGGCACGAGTGCACAAGGAAATACGCAGAGGATAGCAAAGTCATAAAATTAAGTACCAGAATTTTTTCTTAAATAAAATACAAGGCGGTTCAAAGGTACATAATAAAATATTACAAGACATAAATATTGTTTCAAAGCCAACTACAAAACATAAACTTCAACTCAGAACTCCGGCGGAGCCGCATCCTCGGGCTCAGCCTCCTCCTCCTCCTCGAACTCTGCACCAAAATCTACGGTACCAAAAATGGTGCCGCAGGTAAGTAAAATCCAAACACCACTAGATAAAAGCATATTAAACTCAAACAATATGCATGAATAAATGCCAATGCACAAAACTCACAAACCATATTTTTTCCACGCACGCCAAAAACCCATTTGGCTCAAAAACATATCCTTTAAACAAACCTCGCCGTTATCCCCGATAACGGCCCACACATACCGTTTAAAACCAAGCCTCGCCATTATCCCAGATAATGGCCCAAACCACCATTTTCCCAGAAAATGGATCACAAGTCCTCAACACATCCTCGCCATTTTCCCAGAAAATGGCCCGTATCCGAAAACCATAAAAACCAATCCGATTATGCATGCACCATGATCTCCCCTAGGGATCATCCGCACACTCTGGCTCTGTGCCACACCGCAGGTAACGTCTACGCGTGTGACACCTACACGAGTGATGCCCAGACTCGCGCCTCGCGCGTACCTGGCCAGGCCATCCTCTAGTCCCCGCCACTCTAGGGACCACGGAGTCGACACGACAGCGTTACCGTATCGTGCGATCCGGTCGTCGCCCAGCGACAACCCAGGGGATGTCACTCAGTATTATCCACTCCCGAGTGACCAGAGGAGCTCCACCGAGATAATAACCCATCCCGGCTTGGGCTCGTGATACGCACGCACCCGAAAATCCATTTACGCCAATAAAACAGGATTTTCTCAATTAAAATAAAATACACGTGCATGCACCATGTAAATGCAAATCTCAATGCTCGACAAATACAACCAACCATAAAACAACAATTCAAGCAACTCCGTCCTCCATCCATCCGACCCCCGAACTCCTCGGACTCAGTCCAGAATCAGCAAACCAACCAATTAAATTATTGTAAGAGCAAAATATATTTAAATCTAAAAGTAGAGTTTGGAAAATACTTACAATGCTATATATGATTTTTAGAAGGTTCGGCGCGCAGCAAACGATGAGCGGAAAGCAACGTAACAGTGCAAATGCACTGTAGCCGTGGGTCGCAAAATACCCACTTTTGAACGGGGACAAACCAAGACACCAAATTGATAGGGAATGACCTTGAGACATTTATGAAGCTAAAGGAAGTGAGTTTTGGCCGTGGGTGGCGGTGGAAACGGCGGTCGAAGGCCAAGAAGGGGCTGATCGGAGTTGAGCTCATGCGAGCTGCTCCGGCAACGGATCGGGGCCGAAATTAGGTGGGTTAGGACGGCAAGAGGTAGGGGAAGAAGTGGTGAAAAGATGGTGGCCGGAGGTGGTGCGACGGCGCCGGAATCGGCAAAAAGCCGTGCGGCTTAGATGCGCTTTTCCGGTCAAACGACGGCACGGTTGGGGGAGATCTTTGGAGGGGTGGTACACCGGAGGGAGTGGAAGTTTTCTGGGTGGGTGGTGGAGGCCACGCCGCCGGCAAGTGGCGGTTCTGGGCGGAGGAAATTTTCGGAAACAGGGAAAAATTCTGGGTTGGTGCCGCTACTTTGAGCGGCTCGTGGCGGCTAACGGTGGCTCCGATGGTCCTGAAAATTGGAGGGGTTGTAGTCTGCCATGAGAGGAAGAGAATGGCGGGGTTGGTGTACGACACCTCCACCGGACGGCGGAGATATGGCCGGCCAAAGAGGGGTCGACGGAAAGGAAAAAGAGAAGGGAGGGAGAGGGAGTTCGGCGCACGGGGAAGAAACGGGAGAAAAGGAAGAAAAGAAAGAAAAAGAAGGAAAAGAAGAAGAAAGGAAAGGGAAAGAGGAAAAAGAAAAGAAGGGAAAAAGAAATGAAGTCCAAACTTCACTTCCGGGATCCAGAAACTGATCCGCCGAAAACGATGTTAAAAAATATAAACGACTAAAATAAATTAAACACTACATCAAATAAATAAATAAACACCATTAAAATATTTTAAACACATCGTTAAGCTAAAATATATTAAATAACTAGCAAAAACCAACTATTAAATTTTTAAAACAAAAAACGGGCTAAAATCAATTTGATGGCAATTTAAATTAAACAACCAATAAAAATCCAATTAAAATCCGATAATTTAAAATAAAAGCACTATAATAATAATTAAATTAAATTATTCCTTCAGTGAAAATACACGTAAAAACGGGTCATCACACTTTAGATATCCTAAGGCAACATCATTAGACGATGCATTATCAACCAAAACATTCAAAATCTTTTCCCACCCCCACTTCTTTATTGCAGCCCCCAAGGCCTTCCCAATCGTGTCACCCTTATAATCAGTTATTTGACAAAATTTAATAATCTTTTTGTGAAGAACCCAATCAGAATCAACAAAATGCACAGTCAACGTCATGTAATTCATATTTTGGATAGAAGTCCAAGTATCAGTAGTGAGGCAAACTAACAAACCCGCCAATTGGCCCCTCAAAACATCTTCATCTTTTATGTACATCTTTTTAATATCTTTTGCCACAGTGTGATGAGAAGGAAGTACAAATCTCGGTTCCAACTCTTGGACAAATTCTTGGAACCCTTTACCCTCCACAAGCTGAAAAGGCAGCTCGTCCATGACAATCATACGAGCTAACTTCCTTCTATACTCATCGGGATTATACTTCGTATACCCCTTCAATGTTGGACCCCCGGCCCCACTACTCCCATCAGCCATTTTAATATCTAGTCTAGATTGACCCTTCTCTACTAAGGATTTTAATATTGGACTCTTCTTGCATTGTTCCTCTAAATGGACCTTCAGCTGGGATGTACCATCTTTCCTATAGTGACATCCATATATTTTCCTACAATAGTTACATTTAGCTTGTGGGTTGTTGGGGTCACCACCCCCTAGTTTGGTAAAGTAAGACCAAACTAAGGACACAGGTTTCTTACCCTGTATGGGCTTCGGGGCAGGGCAATGTGTACTCTCTGTAGGGGTAGGAGTAGGGTTAGGTTCTAGGGTAGGGGTATTGGCTGGGGCAGGAGAGCTATCACTGAAGTCCGGATCCATTTGAGAAGACATTCCTGATTCCCCAACACAATAGAAAATTTTCAAAGTGCAATATAACACAACAAAAAGAAAAAAAGAAAAAAAAGGCATAGTGCAATCAAACACAAGACATAAAAAAAATGTAATAATACACCAAACAAGGGAAAGTCCAATCTGAAACCTTAAAAAAAACAGGTTTTAGATTGGAACCCTAAATTAAATTAGGGTTTCAATTCGAAACCCTAAATTGAAACCCCTAAATCAATTTAGGCTTTCCGATTAAAATTTCTAGAACAAAAAATCAAACAAATCACATTCACAACAACAAAATAGTCCATGCATGTGCACAATCCACGAATCCACAGCACACAAGTCACAAATTCCCATCCTCCATCTCTAATTCAACCCATCCTTCCTCCAATCTCCGATCAAAAAAAAAAAAACAATGGAGAAAATGTTGCGGAGTGACTTACCTCTGCGACAGCGAGAGTGGAACTACGAAGTTCTTCCACCATGCGTCTGGTGTCGTGCGAGAGAAAGGAGAGAACGAGAGCGAGAGAGAGGAGAGAATGGGGTTGGGGGAGAGTTTGGCTGAGAGAGATAGAGAGTGAGAGGAGAGTCCGAGAGTGTTCCAGAAGCAGAAGGGGAAGGGAGCGAGGCCCGGGGGGGTTAGTTTAACAAAACGGTGCCGTTTCATTAAGTGACTTAATGAAACCGGTCCGTCCCTTATTGAAACGGCGCCAAACGGCGCCGTTTTGTCATGTAGGTGCCGTTTCAATTCAAATCTTGTTTATTATGTCATTATATAATATTATATATATATATTTATATATATAACGGAGCGGGGTCACAGCCCCTCCTTCCCCCGCCTCCTCTGGAAGACCCACATACGGGCGAGGGCCCCTGTCCCTCGCCCTTGCGGTGCGGATACCCCACCCCGCATATGCTGGGGCGCGGGGGCAGGGCAGCGGGTTGCGGGGCTCTGCTACCCACCCGTATCAGGAAGTATTCAAAACACCATTTCAATTAAAGACAATTTTAAGGGTACAATTCGATCTAACACACTAGTAGTTAATAACGCCTACACTACCATCTAAATTCTCAAAAGCCAAACAAGTACTCGAACTCACTATTCATACACATTAAAAAATTTCAAATTCCAAACGTTCTAATGTAGTAAGCCCCAAGTGAATAGCATATGTTCGGCTCAACTTGCATATCATTATTGAAATTATCCTGAATTTCAAAGAACAAAATGAAATAATTCAAGAGCATAACTATGGGATCCATGAAGTATATCAGGTTCTTCCTCACTAAATGTAGAAATTATCCCGATGAAATATGTTTCTTCATGTAATCCCAAAAGTCAACCACAAGAAAAAATGCAGAACAATATTATACAAAATAAACAATTTAGGGTGGGAGAGACTGAGAGAGGGGGTGAGGTAGATGAACTGAAGGTCCTATAGGAGGGCAAGAGGGAGAAAGCTTTCCTCACAAATCGCAAAAGACAGATTACCTTCTTCTTGCAGAGTGCGGTGGTAAAATCTGAAATCGCAAAAGAAAAATTGCAGCAAAATCTACCACAGTATGGAAATTTCCCAATGTTTAAAGATCAGGACTCAAACTGGACATCTATTTCTTTGATCTGTACTAGAGAGAGAGAGAGAGAGAGAGAGAGAGAGAGAGAGAGAGAGAGAGAGAGAGAGAGAGAGAGACATACTATTGGTGGCACCGATGACGACACGCCGTGCAAAGGGGCGCCATGTGGCAGTTTGGGAGATAGAGACATAGAGCAGATTGTAGGGTATCGGGGTCGGGGGGAAGAAGAAAAAGAGGGGATCGATATATACCTAGCTTTCTTACTTATTACGGCGAAAAAAATTGCTGCAAGCACAGACGATGTAATATTATTATTGCATCAAATAAACATCGTCGTTAAGGCTAAGTAAAACGCGGCAACAACTAGTCTTAGTCACATTTGTTTGCGGTGATCCAACTTTCATCGCAAAAAATGCTTTATAGCATCATGACACTGCGCACCGTAACAAAATGGACTTCCATTAGTATTTGCGACAAACTCTTACAACGCTAGTAAATTTTTAGACGCAAAAGGTGATTTATCTTGTTTTAATTTGTAGAACAAATATGAAACTTAGCACGCTCATTTAGATCATCTCATTAAATTATGTTTTTAGTTTCTAAACATATATATGTACTCCCTTTGTGTTGGATCAGGTTTACATTTCCAATGTTGCATTTAGTTTAACAAAGCTAGTTTAATATACGTTACAGGAAATATGGAAACAAAACTCTTTGTACTAATGAAAGAATTCAAATCAATAAGAAGGCTCATAGAAGCAAGGTTTGTACTAGCATGATGAAGATACTTCAATCATCATGAATTTGGTTTTCTAAACTCTCATATTGATTAAATGGTTCATACGTGCCTATTATTGACTATATTTACCTGCTCAATATTATGTACCTAATTTCTGTACGTTGCCCATTAAATCTCCACGGGCCAAGTGGGGCCAAAAATATATAAGAATACTTGTGTCATTGGTGAATGACCATTAAATGTACCTAGGAAATTGTTGACTATTATTAATAGATATTTCTTACATATATATTTAACTAGAATTTGGTCTCACTTAAAATTTAAAGAAAAGAAAGATTGGTCATTTAATTAAGAGCATTGGCTAAGGCCAAGAGAATTGTGGACAAGGGAAAAACAAGTTGTGTCAAAATTTACAAGCTGAATTAAGAGTCTCAAGTGCAACATTAGTAGGTCGTTGGCTCATGCATAGCAGAGAGAACGTGAGGCAATTTACATGACGCTCTTGTACTCTGGTTTTGCAAACTCTAACTTTCAAGACTTTCCATACTAGAATTTTCTGGCTGGCTCCTCACGCTAGGGTTGCCTCCTGACGGCGTTTTCTCACCTCTCTGATGGCTTCTCTGTCGGCGGGGACTACTGGTTCTGATCCAAGTTTGGTGAAATCGTATGCTCAGGCCGTGAACAAAAAAATAGAGCATCCTACGTTCAAAATACCCATGCGTTTTCCGGTTGAAATCGATGGTGAGATGGGTTTTATTTTCTCAGAGTTGGAGATGGCAAAAGTGGCTGATGATTTTAGGTTTGCTTTGGTGATGAAGTTTATGAGAACACGTCCTTCCATTGATAACATACGACTCAATGTTTCATGTGTTGATCCATATGAAGAATGAAAGAGACTTTGTGCATGGCTGGACACGTGAAGGAAGAACCATGGAAGGTATCCCTTTTCGGTTATTCAAATGGACTAAAGAATTTGATGTGAAACGGGAATGACCCTTGGCACCCTAGTGGATTTTTTTGCCCAGACTACCTATGCATTTATACCGGAATGACTTCTTACAGATTATAGCTACCAGATTTGGTCAGTATCTTGGAATGGATAACGCCACTTTGAGTCGTACTCGTGCTTCTGGGGCACGTATATGTGTTGAAGTTGATCTAACAATGGATCTGGTAAAAGGCTTTCCGATAGTTGTTTCTCCTACGACTTGTATATGGCAGGAGGCCAAATATGAAAAAAGTGGTTTTTATTGTTCAAAATGTTTTAGACAAGGGCACACTTCTGTTGTTTGTAGGGTGGGTGAGAAGAGGAAAAATGAAGGAAAAGTTAAAAAAAAAAAAATCTGGCAACAAAAGGGTCTCAAGAGGCCGATGGAGGATAAAACTGACACTGCTATGGGGGAGAAAATATTGGATACAGGGGCTGTTATTGGTAAACCGAATGAGAACATGGAAACTGCTAATGATGCTCAAGATATGGGTGATTTACATGCGACCAGATCAGTAGAAATGGTTTCCGAGAAAAATTTAGATGAACCGAAATTGATAAACAGCGTTGATAGGATACAACACAGAGAAGGAAAATAGTTTGAAGAAACAGAGTGTGGTAAACATGTGCAATCTGCTATACCGAGAGACAATGACTGTAGTGATGAATAGTGTGAAGAAGTTTGGCATGATGAGGAACCGAATTTGCATCTGAGTTTACAAGTAGACCGAGTGCAGAATACGTTGACTGAAGAGGATGAAAATAAAGACAGTTCGGGAAATGGTAATCTACAGGGAGAAGACATGTTAGGCTACTCTTCGGAGAGAGAGGAAGGTGAAATCACAGTTTTGTTGGGAAAAGAAAAAATGTATGACACCGATGGGGAGAGACTGTCCACTGCTGCTAAAGACGCCGAAACAGAGGCACACAAGAAAATTTTGGTAAGGAAGTCACAGCGGGTGCATACCCGAGCTCAAAATTTTAATTTATGAGTGACCATTTATTCTTTTGGAATATAAGAGGGTTGGGCAGTTTTAGAGTCGTTTAAAACAGTTACTTAATAAGTTTAAGGTGAGTTTGCTTGCTGTTGCGGAACCTTTTATTCAAGCTGACCGTATGCATGCTTTGGGGAATTAATTAACTTGAACCATCATTATCATATCTCGAATGAACCGCAAGGGGGAAAGCTATGGGTGTTCTAGAATGATTCTAATATTTTTGAAATAGTAGGGTGTTCAGCTCAATCCATTTCTGGGTGGTTGATGTTGGATGGACAAAAAACGTTGATTTCTTTTATTTATGCTAAGTGTTCCTATGTGGAGAGAAGGGCTCTTTGGCAAGAATTAGAGGGGCTGCAGGTGATTGATCAACCTTGGATTGTTGTAGGTGATTTCAACACTATTCGAACGGACTCGGAGAGAATTGGTGGTAATCCTCAATCTCTGCTTTCTATGAATGAGTTTAATGATTTTATTGATAAGTGTGGTCTTTTGGAGTTAACTTGCTCGGGACAATGAATGTCTTGGTGTAATGGGCATGTTGGGACCTCCCGGAGTTGGGCAAAGCTAGATAGAGTGCTCATAAATAATAGTTTCTTAACTCGTTTTCAGTTTGCGAAAGTGAATTACCTCAATTGCAAGTCTTTAGATCACTGCCCGATGGTGGTTTCTTTTGATATACCGTTTATTGCATATGGTCCTTCTCCTTTTCGTTTCATGAATATGTGGTGTTTGCATGATAATTTTTTGAGTGTGGTGAAGGAAGTGTGGAATAGACCGGATGAGGCGCAAGGACTGATGAAGCTTGCGACCCGTTTGAAACGCACTAAGATTGCTTTAAGAGCTTGGAATAAAAATATTTTTGGAAGAGTGGAAGGTAATATTAGAGCTCTTGAGGAGAGGGTGGAAGTTTTAGAGGATAATCTTTAGCTTGATTTTTCTGAGGAAACTAAGGCTGATTTTTTAGTAACTAAAATAGAGTTGGATTTATGGGAGAAGAGGGAAGCCTCTCGTCTGGGTCAACTTGCAAAGAAAAAATGGCTGACTGACGGCGACCATAATTTTTCTTTCTTTCATGCTGTTATTAAGCAATGTCGCCTAAAGGGCATGATTAAGAAGATGGTGCTTTCTGATGGAAGGGTTCTGGAGAGTGCCGAAGCAGTTCATTCTGGTGCTAAGAGATATTTTCGGAATTTTCTAAATGAAATTTCAGAAGTTGAGAATTGTGCTTTGGGTGAGTTAGTTGATGAAAAAGTCTCGGATGAAGACAATGAGATGCTTTGTGCTGAGCCGTCAGAGATAGAAGTTAAACAAGCCATCTTCTCTATTCCAAAAAATAGTAGTCCAGGTCCTGATGGCTTTGGGTCTGAGTTCTACATGGTTTGTTGGGATATAGTGAAGGAGGATGTCATCGCTGCTACCAGAGATTTTTTCAGGGGTGCTCCTTTATCCAGGTTTTATTCTTCCACTTTTATTGTTTTGATTCCGAAAGTACCTGAGCCGACAAGCTTTGATAAGTTTTGTCCCATAAGTCTTTGTTTTGTGGTGTATAAGATTTTCTCCAAGATTATTGTTAACAGATTGATAGGCATTATTGATAAAGTGGTGTCACATGAACAAGGTGCTTTTGTTCCGGGATGTAGTATCTTTGAAAATATCACGCTGGCACAGGAAATGGTTCATTCTTTGAATAAAAAAATTGTTGGTGGCAATGTGATGTTGAAAATCGATATAGCTAAGGCTTATGACAGGGTGAATTGAGATTTCTTATTAAAGGTTTTCCGGGCCTTTGGTTTTTCTGAGAGGTTTTGTGGGTTGATTGGTAATTGTATAAAGTCTCCATGGTTTTCTATTTTGATGAATGGAACTCTGAAAGGCTTCTTTAACTCTTCAAGGGGCTTACGTCAAGGAGATCCCCTATCCCCTTATTTATTTATTGTCATGGAGGATATTTTAACTAGATTGTTGAGAAAAAATTTTGAGGAAGGCAGAATTGGTAAATATCACCATCCTATTGGTGCTCCTTTGGTTTCCCACCTTCTCTATGCTGATGACGTACTCATTTTTGCTAATGGAGGGAAATGCTCGACTAAAAATCTTATGCATGTGCTTGAGGTTTATGAAAAATGGTCGGGGCAGAAAATTAATAAGGAGAAGTCAGCATTATTTGCATCTAAGCTGATTGCATCTCATCGGAAGCGTAGTCTGCTCAGAATCACTGGTTTTAAGGAAGGTAATTTTCTAGTTACTTATTTGGGGGCCCCTTTGAACTCAGGAAGATCGACTACCAGAATTTTTGAGTATCTTGTGGATAAAGTGAGAAAGAAAATTGCTGGATGGAAATTCCGTCTCCTTTCACAAGGTGGCAGGTTGATTCTTGTTAAACATGTTCTATCTAGCATGCCTATTTATCTGATATCAGTTATGAATGTTCCAGGTACTATTCTTTCCCGTATAAATTCTCTTCTTGCTAATTTTTTATTGGGGGGGGGGGGACGGACAATAAAAGAAAATTACATTGGATGTCTTAGAAAAAAGTGTGCAAGCCGACAAAGGAAGGTGGTTTGGGTATTCGGGATTTTAAAGAGGTGCAAAAGTCGCTTCACATGAAGTTTGCTTTCCGTCTTATTTCTATCAACAATTTGTGGACTGATTTTTTCCGAGCTAAATATTCTCGGAAAGCTCATGTTTTAGCACAACATAAGAGACCCACAGATTCCCGTTTTTGGAAATCTATTATTTCCATCTTACCAGAAGTTATGGATAATGTGAAGGTGTTGGTCAGGGGTGGTAATGCTTCTTTCTGGTTTGATAGATGGTTATCTTCATGATTGCTCTCCACTAGAGTTCAAGATATAGCTAATTTGAACTTACGTATTAGTGATTGTTGGCTGAATAACTCTTGGAATATGGATCTATTAAGGGACTTAGTGGATGCTGACACGGTGTCTAATATTATTCTACATGTTCTGGTTGGGAAAAGGGGTATGGATACCATTGTATGGAAGCCTTCTCCTGATGGTAATTTTTCTACCTCTAATGCTTGGGATGTGATTCGGATTAAAGGGCAACTATTATCGGGTTATGGGTGGTTTTGGCATAACAGTTTACCTACACGGATATCTATGTGTATGTGGAGGATCTGGTTTAATTATCTGGCGGTGGATGAGCGAATCTAGCATAAAGGGGTCTCGTTAGCTTCGGCGTGTGATTGCTGCTTGAGGCGTCAAACGGAAAGTATTGACCATATTTTTTCATGGGGTGAGGTTGCAGTACTGGTTTGGTTGTTTGCTAGCACTGAAATGGGGGTCCCTTTAATACATCATTGGTCCTGGATATCCAGGGTTTTGCATTGGTTTAATTATGCCAAGAAGTCTTCCATTAAAGGTACGTTGATTGGTTTAATTCCTTGCTTGATTACATGGTGTCTTTGGAAGAGAAGATGTAAAGTAAGAATGGAGGGGAAGTCTGAAAATGCTGAACAGGTTTGTCGAGCTGTACGTATCTGGATTAAATTCTTGGGTGATAATCTTTGTTCAACCCGTAAATTCTCAGAATATGATAGAGCCGTTTTTGAAAACTTTCAGTTACAAGCTCATAACATAGTTTCTCGACCTGAAAAAATTGTAAAATGGTCTAGGCCTCCCAAGGGTTGGTTTAAACTTAATTGCGATGGGAGTTGTCGAGGGAATCCCGGCAATACAGGAGGTGGTGGCATTATAAGAGATAGTCAGGATTTCATGAAAGGGGCTTTCTCTACGCTACCGTATCGTGCGATCCGGTCGTCGCCCAGCGACAACCCAGGGGATGTCACTCAGTATTATCCACTCCCGAGTGACCAGAGGAGCTCCACCGAGATAATAACCCATCCCGGCTTGGGCTCGTGACACGCACGCACCCAAAAATCCATTTACGCCAATAAAACAGGATTTTCTCAATTAAAATAAAATACACGTGCATGCACCATGTAAATGCAAATTTCAGTGCTCGACAAATACAACCAACCATAGAACAATAAATCAAGCATCTCCGTCCTCCATCCATCCGACCCCCGAACTCCTCGGACTCAGTCCGGAATCAGCAAACCAACCAAATAAATTATTGAAAGAGCAAAATACATTTAAATCTAAAAGTAGAGTTTGGAAAATACTTACAATGCTATATATGATTTTTAGAAGGTTCGGCGCGCGGCAAACGATGGGGAAAGCAACGTAACAGTGCAAATGCACTGTAGCCGTGGGTCGCAAAATACCCACTTTTGACGGGGACAAACCAAGACACCAAATTGATAGGGAATGGTCTAGGGATGTTTATGAAGCTAGGGAAGTGAGTTTTGGCCGTGGGTGGCGGTGGAAACGGCGGTCGAAGGCCAAGAAGGGGCTGATCGGAGTTGAGCTCGTGCGAGCTGCTCCGGCAACGGATCGGGGCCGAAATTAGGTGGGTTAGGACGGCAAGAGGTAGGGGAAGAAGTGGTGAAAAGATGGTGGCCGGAGGTGGTGCGACGGCGCCGGAATCGGCAAAAAGCCGTGCGGCTTAGATGCGCTTTTCCGGTCAAACGGCGGCACGGTTGGGGGAGATCTTTGGAGGGGTGGTACACCGGAGGGAGGGAAGTTTTCTGGGTGGGTGGTGGAGGCCACGCCGCCGGCAAGTGGCGGTTCTGGGCGGAGGAAATTTTCGGAAACAGGGGAAAATTCTGGGTTGGTGCCGCTACTTTGAGCGGCTCGTGGCGGCTAACGGTGGCTCCGATGGTCCTGAAAATTGGAGGGGTTGTAGTCTGCCGTGAGAGGAAGAGAATGGCGGGGGTGGTGTACTACACCTCCACCGGACGGCGGAGATATGGCCGGCCAAAGAGGGGTCGACGGAAAGGAAAAAGAGAAGGGAGGGAGAGGGAGTTCGGCGCACGGGGAAGAAACGGGGGAAAAGGAAGAAAAGAAAGAAAAAGAAGGAAAAGAAGAAGAAAGGAAAGGGAAAGAGGAAAAAGAAAAGAAGGGAAAAAGAAATGAAGTCCAAACTTCACTTCCGGGATCCAGAAACTGATCCGCCGAAAACGATGTTAAAAACATAAACGACTAAAATAAATTAAACACTACATCAAATAAATAAATAAACACCATTAAAATATTTTAAACACATCGTTAAGCTAAAATATATTAAATAACTAGCAAAAACCAACTATTAAATTTTTAAAACAAAAAACGGGCTAAAATCAATTAAACGGCAATTTAAATTAAACAACCAATAAAAATCCAATTAAAATCCGATAATTTAAAATAAAAGCACTATAATAATAATTAAATTAAATTATTCCTTCAGTGAAAATACACGTAAAAACGGGGAAGTCTGAAAATGCTGAACAGGTTTGGCGAGCTGTACGTATCTGGATTAAATTCTTGGGTGATAATCTTTTCCCACCCCCACTTCTTTATTGCAGCCCCCAAGGCCTTCCCAATCGTGTCACCCTTATAATCAGTTATTTGACAAAATTTAATAATCTTTTTGTGAAGAACCCAATCAGAATCAACAAAATGCACAGTCAACGACATGTAATTCATATTTTGGATAGAAGTCCAAGTATCGGTAGTGAGGCAAACTACCAAACCCGCCAATTGGCCCCTCAAAACATCTTTATCTTTTATATACATCTTTTTAATATCTTTTGCCACAGTGTGATGAGAAGGAAGCACAAATCTCGGTTCCAACTCTTGGACAAATTCTTGGAACCCCTTACCCTCCACAAACTGAAAAGGCAGCTCGTCCATGACAATCATACGAGCTAACTTCCTTCTACACTCATCGGGATTATACTTCGTATACCCCTTCAATGTTGGACCCCCGGCCCCACTACTCCCATCAGCCATTTTAATATCTAGTCTAGATTGACCCTTCTCTACTAAGGATTTTAATATTGGACTCTTCTTGCATTGTTCCTCTAAATGGACCTTCAGCTGGGATGTACCATGTTTCCTATAGTGACATCCATATATTTTCCCACAATGATTACATTTAGCTTGTGGGTTGTTGGGGTCACCACCCTCTAGTTTGGTAAAGTGAGACCAAACTATGGACACAGGTTTCTTGCCCTGTGTGGGCTTCGGGGCAGGGCAATGTGTACTCTCTGTAGGGGTAGGAGTAGGGTTAGGTTCTAGGGTAGGGGTATTGGCTGGGGCAGGAGAGCTATCACTGAAGTCCGGATCCATTTGAGAAGACATTCCTGATTCCCCAACACAATAGAAAATTTTCAAAGTGCAATCTAACACAACAAAAAGAAAAAAAGAAAAAAAAGGCATAGTGCAATCAAACACAAGACATAAAAAAAATGTAATAATACACCAAACAAGGGAAAGTCCAATCTGAAACCTTAAAAAAAACAGGTTTTAGATTGGAACCCTAAATTAAATTAGGGTTTCAATTCGAAACCCTAAATTGAAACCCCTAAATCAATTTAGGCTTTCCGATTAAAATTTCTAGAACAAAAAATCAAACAAATCACATTCACAACAACAAAATAGTCCATGCATGTGCACAATCCACGAATCCACAGCACACAAGTCACAAATTCCCATCCTCCATCTCTAATTCAACCCATCCTTCCTCCAATCTCCGATCAAAAAAAAAAAAACAATGGAGAAAATGTTGCGGAGTGACTTACCTCTGCGACAGCGAGAGTGGAACTACGAAGTTCTTCCACCATGCGTCTGGTGTCGTGCGAGAGAAAGGAGAGAACGAGAGCGAGAGAGAGGAGAGAATGGGGTTGGGGGAGAGTTTGGCTGAGAGAGATAGAGAGTGAGAGGAGAGTCCGAGAGTGTTCCAGAAGCAGAAGGGGAAGGGAGCGAGGCCCGGGGGGGTTAGTTTAACAAAACGGTGCCGTTTCATTAAGTGACTTAATGAAACCGGTCCGTCCCTTATTGAAACGGCGCCAAACGGCGCCGTTTTGTCATGTAGGTGCCGTTTCAATTCAAATCTTGTTTATTATGTCATTATATAATATTATATATATATATTTATATATATAACGGAGCGGGGTCACAGCCCCTCCTTCCCCCGCCTCCTCTGGAAGACCCACATACGGGCGAGGGCCCCTGTCCCTCGCCCTTGCGGTGCGGATACCCCACCCCGCATATGCTGGGGCGCGGGGGCAGGGCAGCGGGTTGCGGGGCTCTGCTACCCACCCGTATCAGGAAGTATTCAAAACACCATTTCAATTAAAGACAATTTTAAGGGTACAATTCGATCTAACACACTAGTAGTTAATAACGCCTACACTACCATCTAAATTCTCAAAAGCCAAACAAGTACTCGAACTCACTATTCATACACATTAAAAAATTTCAAATTCCAAACGTTCTAATGTAGTAAGCCCCAAGTGAATAGCATATGTTCGGCTCAACTTGCATATCATTATTGAAATTATCCTGAATTTCAAAGAACAAAATGAAATAATTCAAGAGCATAACTATGGGATCCATGAAGTATATCAGGTTCTTCCTCACTAAATGTAGAAATTATCCCGATGAAATATGTTTCTTCATGTAATCCCAAAAGTCAACCACAAGAAAAAATGCAGAACAATATTATACAAAATAAACAATTTAGGGTGGGAGAGACTGAGAGAGGGGGTGAGGTAGATGAACTGAAGGTCCTATAGGAGGGCAAGAGGGAGAAAGCTTTCCTCACAAATCGCAAAAGACAGATTACCTTCTTCTTGCAGAGTGCGGTGGTAAAATCTGAAATCGCAAAAGAAAAATTGCAGCAAAATCTACCACAGTATGGAAATTTCCCAATGTTTAAAGATCAGGACTCAAACTGGACATCTATTTCTTTGATCTGTACTAGAGAGAGAGAGAGAGAGAGAGAGAGAGAGAGAGAGAGAGAGAGAGAGAGAGAGAGAGAGAGAGAGACATACTATTGGTGGCACCGATGACGACACGCCGTGCAAAGGGGCGCCATGTGGCAGTTTGGGAGATAGAGACATAGAGCAGATTGTAGGGTATCGGGGTCGGGGGGAAGAAGAAAAAGAGGGGATCGATATATACCTAGCTTTCTTACTTATTACGGCGAAAAAAATTGCTGCAAGCACAGACGATGTAATATTATTATTGCATCAAATAAACATCGTCGTTAAGGCTAAGTAAAACGCGGCAACAACTAGTCTTAGTCACATTTGTTTGCGGTGATCCAACTTTCATCGCAAAAAATGCTTTATAGCATCATGACACTGCGCACCGTAACAAAATGGACTTCCATTAGTATTTGCGACAAACTCTTACAACGCTAGTAAATTTTTAGACGCAAAAGGTGATTTATCTTGTTTTAATTTGTAGAACAAATATGAAACTTAGCACGCTCATTTAGATCATCTCATTAAATTATGTTTTTAGTTTCTAAACATATATATGTACTCCCTTTGTGTTGGATCAGGTTTACATTTCCAATGTTGCATTTAGTTTAACAAAGCTAGTTTAATATACGTTACAGGAAATATGGAAACAAAACTCTTTGTACTAATGAAAGAATTCAAATCAATAAGAAGGCTCATAGAAGCAAGGTTTGTACTAGCATGATGAAGATACTTCAATCATCATGAATTTGGTTTTCTAAACTCTCATATTGATTAAATGGTTCATACGTGCCTATTATTGACTATATTTACCTGCTCAATATTATGTACCTAATTTCTGTACGTTGCCCATTAAATCTCCACGGGCCAAGTGGGGCCAAAAATATATAAGAATACTTGTGTCATTGGTGAATGACCATTAAATGTACCTAGGAAATTGTTGACTATTATTAATAGATATTTCTTACATATATATTTAACTAGAATTTGGTCTCACTTAAAATTTAAAGAAAAGAAAGATTGGTCATTTAATTAAGAGCATTGGCTAAGGCCAAGAGAATTGTGGACAAGGGAAAAACAAGTTGTGTCAAAATTTACAAGCTGAATTAAGAGTCTCAAGTGCAACATTAGTAGGTCGTTGGCTCATGCATAGCAGAGAGAACGTGAGGCAATTTACATGACGCTCTTGTACTCTGGTTTTGCAAACTCTAACTTTCAAGACTTTCCATACTAGAATTTTCTGGCTGGCTCCTCACGCTAGGGTTGCCTCCTGACGGCGTTTTCTCACCCCTCCGATGGCTTCTCCATCGACGAGGACTACTGGTTCTGATCCAATGTTGGTGAAATCGTATGCTCAGGCTGTGAACAAAAAAACAGAGCATCCTACGTTCAAAATACCCATGCATTTTCTGGTTCAAATCGATGGTGAGATGGGTTTTGTTTTCTCAGAGTTGGAGATGGCAAAAGTTGCTGATGATTTTAGGTTTGCTTTGGTGATGAAGTTTATGAGAACACGTCCTTCCATTGATAACATACGACTCAATGTTTCATGTGTTGATCCATATGAAGAATGAAAGAGACTTTGTGCATGGCTGGACACGTGAAGGAAGAACCATGGAAGGTATCCCTTTTCGGTTATTCAAATGGACTAAAGAATTTGATGTGAAACGGGAATCACCCTTGGCACCCCAGTGGATTTTTTTGCCCAGACTACCTATGCATTTATACCGGAATGACTTCTTACAGATTATAGCTACCAGGTTTGGTCGGTATCTTGGAATGGATAACGCCACTTTGAGTCGTACTCGTGCTTCCGGGGCGCGTATATGTGTTGAAGTTGATCTAACAATGGATCCGGTAAAAGGCTTTCCGATAGTTGTTTCTCCTACGACTTGTATATGGCAGGAGGCCAAATATGAAAAGAGTGGTTTTTATTGTTCAAAATGTTTCAGACAAGGGCACACTTCTGTTGTTTGTAGGGTGGGTGAGAGAAGGAAAAATGAAGGAAAAGTTAAAGAAAAAAAAATCTGGCAGCAAAAGGGTCTCAAGGGGCCGATGGAGGATAAAACGGAAACTGATATGGGGGAGAAAATATTGGATACAGTGGCTGTTATTGATAAACCGAATGAGAAAATGGAAAGTGCTCAAGATATGGGTGATTTACATGCGACCAGATCAGTAGAAATGGTTTCTAAGAAAAATTTAGATGAACCGGAATTGATAACCAGCGTTGACAGGATAAAACACAGAGAAGGAAAACAGGTTGAAGAAACAAAGTGTGGTAAACATGTGAAATCTGCTATACCGATAGACAATGACCGTAGTGATGAAGAGTGTGAAGAAGTTTGGCATGATGAGGAACCGAATTCGCAACCGATTTTACAAGTAGACCGAGTGCAGAATACGTTTACTGAAGAGGATGAAAATAAAGACAGTTCGGGCAATGGTAATATACAGGAAGAAGACACTTTAGGCTATTCTTCGGAGAGAGAGAAAGGTGAAATCACAGTTTTGTTGGGGAAAGAAAAAATGTATGACACCGATGGGGAGAGACAGCCACTGCTGCTAAAGATGCTGAAACAGAGGCACACAAGAAAAATTTGGTAAGGAAGTCACAGCGGGTGCATACCCGAGCTCAAAATTTTAATTTATGAGTGACCATTTATTCTTTTGGAATATAAGAGGGTTGGGCAGTTTTAGAGTCGTTTAAAACAGTTACTTAATAAGTTTAAGGTGAGTTTGCTTGCTGTTGCGGAACCTTTTATTCAAGCTGACCGTATGCATGCTTTGGGGAATTAATTAACTTGAACCATCATTATCATATCTCGAATGAACCGCAAGGGGGAAAGCTATGGGTGTTCTAGAATGATTCTAATATTTTTGAAATAGTAGGGTGTTCAACTCAATCCATTTCTGGGTGGTTGATGTTGGATGGACAAAAAATGTTGATTTCTTTTATTTATGCTAAGTGTTCCTATGTGGAGAGAAGGACTCTTTGGCAAGAATTAGAGGGGCTGCAGGTGATTGATCAGCCTTGGATTGTTGTAGGTGATTTCAACACTATTCGAACGGACTCGGAGAGAATTGGTGGTAATCCTCAATCTCTGCTTTCTATGAATGAGTTTAATGATTTTATTGATAGTGTGGTCTTTTGGAGTTAACTTGCTCGGGACAATGGATGTCTTGGTGTAATGGGCATGTTGGGACCTCCCGGAGTTGGGCAAAGCTAGATAGAGTGCTCATAAATAATAGTTTCTTAACTCGTTTTCAGTTTGCGAAAGTGAATTACCTCAATTGCAAGTCTTTAGATCACTGCCCGATGGTGGTTTCTTTTGATATACCGTTTATGCATATGGTCCTTCTCCTTTTCGCTTTCATGAATATGTGGTGTTTGCATGATAATTTTTTGAGTGTGGTGAAGGAAGTGTGGAATAGACCGGATGAGGTGCAAGGACTGATGAAGCTTGCGACCCGTTTGAAACGCACTAAGAGTTGCTTTAAGAGCTTGGAATAAAAATGTTTTTGGAAGAGTGGAAGGTAATATTAGAGCTCTTGAGGAGAGAATGGAAGTTTTAGAGGATAAGCTTCAGCTTGATTTTTCTGAGGAGACTAGAGGCTGATTTTTTAGTAGACTAAAATAGAGTTGGATTTATGGGAGAAGAGGGAAGCCTCTCGTCTGGGTCAACTTGCAAAGAAAAAATGCGACTGACGGCGACCATAATTCTGCTTTCTTTCATGCTGTTATTAAGCAACGTCGCCTAAAGGGCATGATTAAGAAGATGGTGCTTTCTGATGGAAGGGTTCTGGAGAGTGCCGAAGCAGTTCATTCTGGTGCTGAGAGATATTTTCGGAATTTTCTAAATGAAATTTCAGAAGTTGAGAATTGTGCTTTGGGTGAGTTAGTTGATGAAAAAGTCTCGGATGAAGACAATGAGATGCTTTGTGCTGAGCCGTCAGAGATGGAAGTTAAACAAGCCATCTTCTCTATTCCAAAAAATAGTAGTCCAGGTCCTGATGGCTTTGGGTCTGAGTTCTACATGGTTTGTTGGGATATAGTGAAGGAGGATGTCATCGCTGCTACCAGAGATTTTTTCAGGGGTGCTCCTTTATCCAGGTTTTATTCTTCCACTTTTATTGTTTTGATTCCGAAAGTACCTGAGCCGACAAGCTTTGATAAGTTTCGTCCCATAAGTCTTTGTTCTGTGGTGTATAAGATTTTCTCCAAGATTATTGTTAACAGATTGACAGGCATTATTGATAAAGTGGTGTCACATGAACAAGGTGCTTTTGTTCCGGGACGTAGTATCTTTGAAAATATCACCCTGGCACAGGAAATGGTTCATTCTTTGAATAAAAAAATTGTTGGTGGCAATGTGATGTTGAAAATCGATATGGCTAAGGCTTATGACAGGGTGAATTGGGATTTCTTATTAAAGGTTTTCCGGGCCTTTGGTTTTTCTGAGAGGTTTTGTGGGTTGATTGGTAATTGTATAAAGTCTCCATGGTTTTCTATTTTGATGAATGGAACTCTGAAAGGCTTCTTTAACTCTTCAAGGGGCTTACGTCAAGGAGATCCCCTATCCCCTTATTTATTTATTGTCATGGAGGATATTTTAACTAGATTGTTGAGAAAAAATTTTGAGGAAGGCAGAATTGGTAAATATCACCATCCTATTGGTGCTCCTTTGGTTTCCCACCTTCTCTATGCTGATGACGTACTCATTTTTGCTAATGGAGGGAAATGCTCGACTAAAAATCTTATGCATGTGCTTGAGGTTTATGAAAAATGGTCGGGGCAGAAAATTAATAAGGAGAAGTCAGCGTTATTTGCTTCTAAGCTGATTGCATCTCATCGGAAGCGTAGTCTGCTCAGAATCACTGGTTTCAAGGAAGGTAATTTTCTAGTTACTTATTTGGGGGCCCCTTTGAACTCAGGAAGATCGACTACCAGAATTTTTGAGTATCTTGTGGATAAAGTGAGAAAGAAAATTGCTGGATGGAAATTCCGTCTCCTTTCACAAGGTGGCAGGTTGATTCTTGTTAAACATGTTCTATCTAGCATGCCTATTCATCTGATGTCAGTTATGAATGTTCCAGGTACTATTCTTTCCCGTATAAATTCTCTTCTTGCTAATTTTTTATGGGGGGAGACGGACAATAAAAGAAAATTACATTGGATGTCTTGGAAAAAAGTGTGCAAGCCGACAAAGGAAGGTGGTTTGGGTATTCGGGATTTTAAAGAGGTGCAAAAGTCGCTTCACATGAAGTTTGCTTTCCGTCTTATTTCTATCAACAATTTGTGGACTGATTTTTTCCGAGCTAAATATTCTCGAAAAGCTCATGTTTTAGCACAACATAAGAGACCCACAGATTCCCGTTTTTGGAAATCTATTATTTCCGTCTTACCAGAAGTTATGGATAATGTGAAGGTGTTGGTCAGGGGTGGTAATGCTTCTTTCTGGTTTGATAGATGGTTATCTTCGGGATTGCTCTCACTAGAGTTCAAGATATAGCTAATTTGAACTTACGTATTAGTGATTGTTGGCTGAATAACTCTTGGAATACGGATCTATTAAGGGACTTAGTGGATGCTGACACAGTGGCTGATATTATTCTACATGTTCCGGTTGGGAAAAGGGGTATGGATACCATTGTATGGAAGCCTTCTCCTGACGGTAATTTATCTACCTCTACAGCTTGGGATGTGATTCGGATTAAAGGGCAGCTATTACCGGGTTATGGGTGGTTTTGGCATAATAGTTACCTACAGGATATCTATGTGTATGTGGAGGATCTGGTTTAATTCTCTTGCGTGGATGAACGAATCTAGCATAAAGGGGTCTCGTTAGCTTCGGCTGTGATTGTGCTTGAGGCGTCAAAGGAAAGTATGACCATATTTTTCTCTGGGGTGAGGTTGCGTTCAGGTTTGTTGTTTGCTAGCACTGAAATGGGGGTCCCTTATACATCATTGGTCTGGAAATCAGGTTTTGCATTGGTTTAATTATGCCAAGAAGTCCTCCATTAAGGTACGTTGATTGGTTTAATTCCTTGCTTGATTACATGGTGTCTTTGGAAGAGAAGATGTAAAGTAAGAATGGAGGGGAAGTCTGAAAATGCTGAACAGGTTTGGCGAGCTGTACGTATCTGGATTAAATTCTTGGGTGATAATCTTTGTTCAACCCGTAAATTCTCAGAATATGATAGAGCCGTTTTTGAAAACTTTCAGTTACAAGCTCATAACATAGTTTCTCGACCTGAAAAAATTGTAAAATGGTCTAGGCCTCCCAAGGGTTGGTTTAAACTTAATTGCGATGGGAGTTGTCGAGGGAATCCCGGCAATACAGGAGGTGGTGGCATTATAAGAGATAGTCAGGATTTCATGAAAGGGGCTTTCTCTACGCATTACGGATATGGCACTAATAATAGCGCGGAATTAAAGGCCATTGTGGAAGGAGTTTGGCTTTGTAAACGGCTTCATATGAATAATATTATTATTGAAAGCGATTCTAAAATTGTTGTCGATTGGATTCATAAAGGGAGGTGCAAGGTGTGGTATCTCTGGGATTTTTGGGATGATTTATGTGAGGAATTGAGGGGCATGAATTACATGGTTGAACACCAATTCAGGGAAGCAAATTCTGCAGCGGATTTCTTAGCTCGTGAAGGAGAAAGGGGGAGGACGGAAATTTATGATAGCATTCAAAGAGGTCCTCGGCTTTTAAAAGGCATCGTCCGGACTGATTCTTTGGGCCTTCCTTATTTTCGCTTCTAGCTGGTTTTGGTCTTTTATTTTAGGTTTGTTTAGTTCTTTGTTAGGCATGTTTAGACGTTGCTCTTTTATAGGCTTGTTTAGTTTGTTTTGTGTGTTTTTTTCTTTTGTTGTTTGGTTTGCATTTGGGAGGTCTTTTTTTCCTTATTTGTTTAACTCTCAGAGGCTGTTTCTGTTACCCCGGTTTCCCTCCGCCATAAGTGAGGATTTTTAATAAACTTGGGACGGGGTCACTCTTGGACATGTGGCTACCGGCTCTTTAAAAAAAAAAAAAGTTGTGTCAAAATTTATAAGAGATATACAAATTGGGGTTTGCAAATCTTAGAGAGACCCCTGTTTTAATTATAGTAAAGATGAGGAACTCGTGGTTAGGAATGAAAGGCTAATAGATAATGAGTGTGGTGATGATAAGGTTCCATTTATTTATGCAAATGACTTCTAGAATCAGTATTTTCCATTGTGTGTAGAAAAAATCAATATGTTGTGTAAGTTGGCAGAAAACTATTATACAATTTTTTATTTCCCTGTTTGAATTTGCTGACTTTAATGGATGTGTGCATTTTATTTTACTTGAGGTGTTTACTTGTTAGAGTATTAGTGTTTTCTTTAGCATGCATATAATAGGAGAGATACTGGTTGAAAATAACTCTTTGCATCCATCACTAAACAAATACATGTCTAGCCATTAGATTTTCGAATGCTATATACAGATTGTCTATTTTTTTTTTCTTTTGGGACTTCATACTATATGCACTTACTGCATGAAACATTGTCGAGTTGATACTTCATATGCATTAAGATCGTCTCCATGGTTCAGATTTCATTATTCATTACAATGGGGTATGTGACACCCCGTTTTTACGTGTATTTTCACTGAAGGAATATTTTAATTTAATTAATATAATAGTTCTTTTATTTTAAATAATCGGATTTTAATTGGATTTTATTCGCTGTTGAGTTTAAATTGCTGTTTAATTTATTTTAGATTGTTTTTGGATTTAAAATTTAATAGTTAGTTTTCACTAGTTATTTAATATATTTTAGTTTTACTATGTGTTTAAAATATTTTCTTGGTTTTATTGCTTTTAAAGTTATTTTCGTTGGATCAGCTGTTGGACTCCAGAAGTGAGAATTGGACCTCATTTCTTTTCCTCCATCTTTTCTTTTCTCTTTTTCCTTTTTCCTTCTTCTCTTTTTCTTTCTTTTTCTTTCTTTTTTTCTTTCTTTTCCTTTTCTCCCGTGCGTTTTCCTTCCTCCCCGTTCGGACCCGATTTCTCTCTCTCTCTCCTCACCCACGCGTTCAGCCCTCCACCACCCAGACCACCGCCATCCGGCCCACGTGGCCGACACAGCCACCACCAAAAGAACCCCCTCCGGTCGGTGAACACCTCCACTGAAAATCTCCTCCATCCGGCCAGCCGTTAACCCCCAGCAGCCCATCTAAGCCGCACGGCTTTTTGCCGTTTCCGGCGCTGTCGCTCCACCTCCGGCCACCACCTCTTCACCACTTCTTCCCCTACCTCTTGCCGACCTAACCCACCCGTTTCCGGCCTAGATCCGTTGCCGGAGCAGCTCCCACGAGCTAAACTCCGATTTACCCATTTTTGCCTTCTACCAGCGTTTTCGCCGCCACCCACGGCCAAAGCTCGCTTCCACTAGCTTCATAAACATCCCTAGACCATTCCCTATCAATTTGGTGTCTTGGTTTGTCCCCGTTCAAAAGTGGGCATTTTGCGACCCACGGCCACAGTGCATTTGCACTGTTACGTTGCTTTCCGTTCACCGTTTGCTGCGCACCGATCCTTCAAAAAATAATATATAGCGCTGTAAGTATTTTCTAAACTTCGTTTTAGATTTAAATGTATTATTGCCTTTTCAATAATTTATTTTTGATCTGGTTGGTTATTCCGGACTGAGTCCGAGGAGTCGGGGGTCGGTTGGAATTGAGGAAGGAGTTGTTTGTTGATTGTTATTGATGTTCGGGATATGTTGGTTAATTCGTGTGATTTTAATTGCATGGCATTGTGCATACATGGTCATGTCCATTTTATTGAAAATGGGATTTTCATGAGTTACATGGTTTTTGGATGCGTGTGTATCACGACCCCAAGCCGAGATGGGGTATTATCTTGGTGGAGCTCCTCTGGTCACTCGGGAGCGTAATATACTGAGTGACGTCCCCTGAGTTGTCGCTGGGCGACGACGGGAGCGAGACTAGGGGATGCTTGGCTACGTACGCACAGGGCGCGGAACTGGGCATCGCTTGTTATGGAGTCACACGCGTAGTCGTTATCTGCGGTGTGGCAAGAGCCAGGGCTTGCAGATGACCCCTAGGGGAGGTCATGGTGCATTCAATTAAGGAAAAATGGAAAATGGTTTTGAGACGGGTTTTTGGGCCATTATCTGGGATAATGGCGAGAAATGATTTAAAGGAAAGGTTTTGGGCCAAATGGGACTTTTGGCGTGCGTGGAAAAATATGGTTTTTGGGACATGTGCATTGGGCATACTTCATGCATATTGTTTTGGTTGTAATATGTTTTTATTTTGCGTTGTTTGGATTTTACTTACCTGCGGCACCATTTTTTTGGTACCGTAGATTTTAATGCAGGGATCGAGGAGGAGGAGGAGGTTGAGCCTGAGGATGCGGCTCCGCCGGAGTTCTGAGTTGGAGTTTATGCTTTGTACTTGGCTTTGAATCTATATTTGTATCTGTAATATTTTATTATGTATGTTTTGAACTGCTTTGTATTAAATTAAGAAAAATTCTGGTACTTAGTTATATGTCTTTGCTATCCGCTGCGTGTTTCTTCGTACACATTTGTCGCTTGCACACACTTGGCACTCGACAATAGGGTGGTGACCCGTGTTGTCACCATCCGGACGTCTCGATTTTTCCGTGTCCGTACGTGAGGATTTGGGGGCGTCACAGGTGGTATCAGAGCGGTTTGGCTCTGGGTAAAACCACATGTCCCATAGGAGCGGTACCAGAAAGTTTTTAAAGTTGTGTTTTAAAGAGTTTGTTTTATTTGAAGCTTGGTTTTCTATTTTTAATTGAGTTAACTTGTTTTTAATTATTTTATGTATTTGCTTGTTTTATCGTATGCTTTTTATGTTATCGTTATTTGGTTTTGTTTTAAGTTATATGTTTTGTTTTGTCCGGAGTTAAAAAGTGGGGTTAAGGATTATGCTATGGTAGGAGGAAGGTACTATTGAGAATGTCGTTGGTAGGAATAAATACTTAGTGTAGTAGGGTTGAATTTTATAGAGGTGGGTTACTTTTATAATATTGTGGCTAGTAGGAAACGACATGGGTTAGGCGATCTCTTGGGAGTAGGAATGTAAGTTGCAACTAAGGAGGGGAGTTAGCTTTAAGTCGCTTAAGATGATTGAGGTCTTAGGTTTTGTAGAATTTTTTGTAAGGCGGCTATAGAATAGGATAGTGTAGGTCCAACGAACCTTGAGGATTGGTTTAAGAGAATTTTATCTAAGGTTTGAGGCCTTATAGATTTTAGGGAATAAGATTTTGGTAATTAAGGTGTTAGGTTCGACAAGCTTTGGCGGAAATAATTAAATTTCAAGTTTTAAATTTCGCTAATTCAGATGAGCAATTTGGTGGCAATTGGGGTTTTAAAATTTACAAGTTTTTAAGGTGAATGTTTTGAATTAAAGCCATCGATCTTAGGGATTTCAGAAAGCGATTTATTATCCATTAATGTTTTAAATTTTAAAAGTTTTGGGAGTCGATTGTTCTATTATGGGGTGTAAGTTCATTGATCTTAGAAATTCTAGAAATGATTCTTATTTAAGGTTCTAGAATTGCAGAGTTGAAGGACCACTTTATAATAAGAATTGAGTTCTTAGTTTTACAGACTTGGTGTGTTAACTTGATCTACTCTGGAGAGATTAGTTTGCAACCATTAAAATGTGGTTGATCAAAGTTGAGTTATTGATATGAAAAAATTTTTCGAGGGTACATTTCTTTGAGAATGAAAGGTAATGAACTAACTCATATATTTCTTTGAGGATTGTAGATATTGACTTAGTTCAGAAAATAATTATTGTTAACTTGAGGTTGTAATAATAGATTTTTTGGAAATGATTTTTATCGGTTCGGAAGAAATAGATCCATCAAGGTTTTGGAAACAATGGTTTAATTGTTGGTATTGAATTCGATTGAAGTTGAGACCTTATGTTCCGGGGACTTTTGGGAACGGATTATTAGCAGGTTTAAGGTCATTTTCAGTACAAAGCTTTAAACGATAACTATTTGCTGATGTTAAGAGTATGAGTTAAACAGATATAGGAATGACTCATATTGATTTGCAGATATAAGTCCAGATGATGGAAATAGTAGTAATGGATTACTTGTATGTTGGAATGACTATTGGTTTCGGCTAAGGACGAATGAGATCGACAAATTTCAAGGATAGATTTTATGGAATTTCAACAAAGTTTTAAGGTTTCGCAGATTTTTGGAAATGATTGGGTATTATTTAAAATTTCATATTTTGAGAGTTCGGGAGTCAATTGGTTTGTTGTTGGATATAAATTCATCGACCTAACGGATTTTGAAAAATAAATGTTATAGCTCGAGGTTTTAGTAGTAGATTCTAGGATTGATCTATACCAAGTTTAAAGGTAATGGATGATGCGGGTTTTGGGAAATGAACTTTGTTTATTTTGAGGATAAGGTACAGATGTTGGAAATGGGAGCGGCGGATCACTTATACGCTGGAATGATTTTTGGGTATTAGCTAAGGGTACATGAGATTCAGTTTCAGTGGTGGTGAGGCTGTATGGATTTCAGAGAGTATAAATCCTAGTCTCCTTTTGACTTGAGAGAAGTGGCTTTGGTGAGTACTGAAGTGGATTAGATGTGATAGTATTAAATTCAAGAGATCTTAACTTCGAGTTCTTGGTGAGTTGATCGGAGTGTACAGTTGAAGTGGGTTACAATGGTTGGCATTAATAGTTGAGACTATCTTCAAGAATTAGTTGTGACTTGAGATCACATAGGAATTTAAATTTTGAGACTATACTTTTCTTTGGAGTTTGAGTGTCCTGTTGGGAGAATTATAGACATTTTTATTTAACTTGAAGAGGGATTGTTGGGTCACCATGTGTAGTGGATAATAAAATCTTGAAAGTGGAAGGTTGGGAATCAACGATGATTAGCCTAAACAGGTACGGGAGGTAATAAGCAGTAGGACTTAGGAGTTTAGTGCTATAGTTTTGATGGATTGGAGATGTGAAAAGCATGGCCTATTTTGAGATTTAATTTTGTAAGCAATTGAAGGAAATAGTCGTGCTACTACTAGGGTTATGGGAATGGAAGTAGGTAAGTGAGTTTTCAAGAAGGGTTCATTAAGGTTATGGTGAATTTAATCGTGGTTCGTAGTGAATTTAGTCATCTCTAAATTAGACGATATTCAGAATTTAGGTGATGATCTTGAAAGTGTGGATTGTCAGGTAGGAGTTATAGGCGCTCTTGTTGGTTGGCCGAGAAGGACTTGAGGCTTTTTGGATATGTTCCTTATCTTTATAAGGGATGTGTATTTTGGAATGATGTTATGTGTTTTCAGTTTGGGGCATTGAGATTGATCGGCATTGATTTTTGTCATCAATTAAGGAATGTATTTTAGTAGAATGTTGATTTTGATTAAAACAACAAGAGCCAAATGATGAGTGGGTGATAAGTCGTGGTATTGGAGGTATTTTGTTTTCTATCGAAGTGGGGTAAATGATTTCCTTATTTCAGGCATTGAGTTAGTTGTACCCAATGGTGTTGATTTATGAGGACAGTCTTTTTGTATCTTGGCGAGTTACCAGAGTGCGCACGGAAGCGTGATTTTGAAGAATTAGTAGTGATTCGAACTTTTGATGGAAGATTAATAATTTGGTTGTGTAATTTATACTTATTGATGGTTTACTTCGGAAGTAACTAAATGGTTACCAACTTGTGGAATGCAATAAAGGTACTTGTAATTGGAGAGTAATATTTTTGGTTGAGCAAATTATGTTGATTGAGGATTTATTTTGAGAAGTGGCTATTAGGTTACCAAGGTATAGTATACAATAAAAGTTTGGAGATTATAGCAAAGGAGTTGATTGAGGTTAACACAATTTATTGTGGGAAGATACTAATTGTTGGAATTTACTTGGGTACGGTTTTGAAGTTCTTGTGAATATGGTGATTTCGGTTTACGTGGCCGCTTTAAGAGTTCTAGACGTGATGCGTTTCTGGGAGATTAGAACGAATATAATGGAGTTGCTTATAGGAGTATTTTTGGGAAGTGCATTCTTCATACTTGTGTGGAAATGGTTGATGGTATGATTTCCTCAAGTATAATCTGAGTTGTGTATTGTATCCTGCTTGGCGCTAATATTTGATCTCACAAATTTCGAGGACGAAATTTATTTTAAGGGGGGAGGATGTGACACCCCGTTTTTACGTGAATTTTCACTGAAAGAATATTTTAATTTAATTAATATAATAGTTCTTTTATTTTAAATAATTGGATTTTAATTAGATTTTATTCGCTGTTGAGTTTAAATTAATGTTTAATTTATTTTAGCTTGTTTTTGGATTTAAAATTTAATAGTTAGTTTTCACTAGTTATTTAATATATTTTAGTTTTACGATGTGTTTAAAATATTTTCTTGGTTTTATTGCTTTTAAAGTTATTTTCGTTGGATCAGCTGTTGGACTCCAGAAGTGAGAATTGGACCTCATTTCTTTTCATCCATCTTTTCTTTTCTCTTTTTCCTTTTTCCTTCTTCTCTTTTTCTTTCTTTTTTTCTTTCTTTTCCTTTTCTCCCGTGCGTTTTCCTTCCTCCCCATTCGGACCCGATTTCTCTCTCTCTCTCCTCACCCACTCGTTTAGCTCTCCACCACCCAGACCACCGCCGTCCGGCCGATGTGGCCGACACAGCCACCACCAAAATAACCCCCTCCGGCCGGTGAACACCTCCACCGAAAATCTCCTCCATTCGGCCAGCCATTAACCCCCAGCAGCCCATCTAAGCCGCACGGCTTTTTGCCATTTCCGGCGCTGTCGCTCCACCTCCGGCCACTACCTCTTCACCACTTCTTCCCCTACCTCTTGCCGACCTAACCCACCCATTTCCGGCCTAGATCCGTTGCCGGAGCAGCTCCCACGAGCTAAACTCTGATTTACTCGTTTTTGCCTTCTACCGGCGTTTTCGCCGCCACCCAAGGCCAAAGCTCGCTTCCACTAGCTTCATAAACATCCCTAGACCATTCCCTATCAATTTGGTGTCTTGGTTTGTCCCCGTTCAAAAGTGGGTATTTTGCGACCCACGACCACATGCATTTGCACTGTTACGTTGCTTTCCGTTCACCGTTTGCTGCGCGCCGATCTTTCGAAAAATAATATATAGCACTGTAAATATTTTCCAAACTTCGTTTTAGATTTAAATGTATTATTGCCTTTTCAATAATTTATTTGTGATCTGGTTGGTTATTCCGGACTGAGTCCGAGGAGTCGGGAGTCGGTTGGAATTGAGGAAGGAGTTGTTTGTTGATTGTTATTGATGTTCGAGATATGTTGGTTAATTCGTGTGATTTTAATTGCATGGCATTGTGCATACATGTTCCTGTGCATTTTATTGAAAATGGGATTTTAATGAGTTACATGGTTTTTGGGTGCGTGTGTATCACGACCCCAAGCCGAGATGGGGTATTATCTCGGTGGACCTCCTCTGGTCACTCGGGAGCGTAATATACTGAGTGACGTCCCCTGAGTTGTCACTGGGCGACGACGGGAGCGGGACTAGGGGATGCTTGGCTACATACGCGCCGGGCGCGGAACGGGGCATCGCTCTACTCACCAACTCCGTGGCCCCTCTGCTGGTGGGGGCTAGAGGATGCTTGGCTACGTACGCGCAGGGCGCGGAACTGAGCATCGCTTGTTATGGAGTCACACGCGTAGTCGTTATCTGCGGTGTGGCAAGAGCCAGGGATTGCGGATGACCCCTAGGGGAGGTCATGGTGCATTCGATTAAGGAAAAATGGAAAATGGTTTTGAGACGGGTTTTTGGGCCATTATCTGGGATAATGGTGATGAATGATTTAAAGGAAAGGTTTTGGGCCAAATGGGACTTTTGGCGTGCGTGGAAAAATATGGTTTTTGGGACATGTGCATTGGGCATAATTCATGCATATTGTTTTGGTTGTAATATGTTTTTATCTTGCGTTGTTTGGATTTTACTTACCTGCGGCACCATTTTTTTGGTACCGTAGATTTTAATGCAAGGATCGAGGAGGAGGAGGAGGCTAAGCCTGAGGATGCGGCTCTGCCGGAGTTCTGAGTTGGAGTTTATGCTTTGTACTTGGCTTTGAATCTATATTTGTATCTGTAATATTTTATTATGTATGTTTTGAACCGCTTTGTATTAAATTAAGAAAAATTCTGGTACTTAGTTATATGTCTTTGCTATCCGCTGCATGTTTCTTCGTACACATTTGTCGCTTGCACACACTTGGCACTCGACGATAGAGTGGTGACCCGTGTTGTCACCATCCAGACGTCTTGATTTCCCTGTGTCCGTACGTGGGGATTTGGAGGCGTCACAGGGTACTCCTGTCTTCCACTAGAAAATGACTCTTGTTATGTGTGTGGTCTCCATTATCTCATCAGTAGATTCGGTTAGTTTCCTGTCATTTATTGATTTATGTTCCCCATGATTTTTCTAATTGATTATTTATTCGTATGTAGCTCACTGTGAAATATCTTGATCTAATTCATACTTTATATAGACTACTAACAGTCATTATGAAAATGAGAGATTCTAGACTTTCCATATGGTATGATATGTCTACTTCCCTAAATAGATTTGGGTAATTTGCTAGAAAATACCAAAAATAAATCACTCTAGGAATATGAGAGATACTATACCTGTAGAAGGAATCAAATGTGAGTATGCTATCCGTGGTGAGATTGTCACCCTTGTGCTATTTTTCTAAACATGAAACATCCATGCATGCTTGCCTTTCAGACCAAATCTAGGGCCTCCATGGCACGTATATTGCTTCTATTTGATTAAAAATTGAAGAACCTACTCACATGCATGTATGCCCTTTGTTTGTTTAGTATCATTGGAGACTCATGCAGGCCATATGACTTAATTGCATGGAATTTGACTTGCAAGCACATTGTCCCATGTCCCACCCCCATTAACTAATGCTTATGATTTCTTTGCCATGCATATGATTTCTTCTCCATGTCATTTAGGCCCTGTTTTTTTACATAAAACTAAAAAATTCATCTCATCTCATCTCAACTCATCATTACAACTTTTTCAAATTCTCATACAAAATATAATAAACAATTTCACTTTTTCAAATCCCAATACAAAATTATATTATAATAATATTTTATTTATTACTATTTAAAACATCTCATCTCATCTCATCTCATCTATGTAACCAAACGGGACCTAATCTTTCTGAAATTTTCCAGCAAGCATTTCTCAATTATGGTTTTTGTAGGTCAAGCTGATTAGACACCCATTATTTTACAGGCAATTTGGCTTCATTTGCGTTGATGTTTGAGCATGGAATGGAGTTGGATAAAGATGAATTATTTTGAAGTGTTGAGATTTTGTAATGCAGCAGTTTTGAGTTTGTAAAGCATGATTTAGTATTGGTTTCTAAAACTTGAATGTATTGAGAATGGATAAGTTTATAAAAACAAATGTAAATTTTTCTAATTTTTTCTTTTTAAATTATTAGGCCATAAAATGTTATTAATATATATATTTTATATTTAAAACATATGATCAATTAAAATTCCATGTTTAAGATTAAACTTTTATTTTATAAATTATAATAAAATTATCTTATAAATAATTATAATTTATATTATTATATATAATATAAAACATATTATATATAATATTTTTAAAAAATTAAAATATATATTAAATACAACCGGCCCGGTTAGGGCCAAAATATCCAGAACCGATTCTAGTCAGTTTTTCATTTCAGGAAATTGGTTCCAGACCAGACTGGTCCAAAACCGGTTCATCCGCTCCAGTTTTCTGGTTTTTTAGATTTTTTTTTACACCCCTAAACTCAATCATTTTATAGAACAACCATGATCTCAAAGAATTGCAACAGCAGGTTGAAGATGAACATGTTTTTCAATTCTTACTTGAACTCAATGATTCTTTTGCCCCTCAGAGTAGCGGATCTTGCACCTGCGACCACCACCGTCCAATCCTCTAGCTTTGGCAGCAGGTCCATTGTTGGCTTGAAACCACCCTTCAAGTGCACAAAATGCTGCCAAGAGGGCCACCTTCGCAACTGCTATTGGAGAATCGTTGGCTACCCCCTGGCCGTGAACCTTGTACCAAGCCTCGCCCATCTCTTCTTAAGAAACCACCTATGCTTGCAAATTAAGCCTCTGCGTCTCTCTGCACCTTGAGCCCAATCCCTGCATTGTCACCAGATCTCTACCAGAAACTCATGGATATGTTGACTCCCTCCACGTCCTTAGCCCCATTTCGTCGGTAACATCTCCTCTTCCTCTATTTCCTTAGATCCCCATTGCAATTAGGTGGTCGATAGGGACGCCAGTGACCACATGTGTCACTACCAAGCCTCCTTTTTCGATCCCAAGAGCCCACCTGCAAAGAGACTGGTTCGGCTACCCTCAGGCCACGTCATCTCCATTGAAGCAATCGGCCCCTGCATTCTCTCACCCACCCCCACTTTACACAATGTCCTTAATATCCCTCAATTTTCTTTTGATTTGTTATTTGTCCTCAACTCACCACTAATAATTCTTGTGTTGTTTCTTTTTCCTCTACCACTTGTCTATTTCAGGACCCACACTCGATGAGGCCAATTGGAGTGGGTGATTTTTGCAATGGGCTTTACTTGTACCAGTCCAATCCCATCCTAGCTCTCTCTGCACAACCTACTGCTAATAAAACCCTACGACACCGACACCTAGGTCACCCTTCTATCTTCCCCATTCCCAACATTTTTTTTAATAGTCTTATGGAATTGATTTTGGACAAGAGAAAAAAATGCATGACATGGGTGTAGGCTTCAAATTTATAACACATAAGATATATCCAAGTAGTGAGGGAAAAATCATCGACTATTGTAAGAAAATAATGAGCCCCACATATGAAAGATGTATGGTAACCTCCCCAAAAATCACAAAAAATACGATTAAAAGAAAAAGTACTTTTATTAGCATGAGAAGGAAAATCATTAGAACTAGTAATGGACAAGAATTTCTCTCTCACAAATTTCAAACCTACCTTCATGATCATGGCATCATTCATGAATGTACCTGTGTTGAAACTCAACAACAAAATAGTGTTGTGGAATGTAAACATAGGCACCCTCTCAACATTGCTTGTAGTCTCCGTGTTCAGGCCCATTTAGCTTTAAAATTTTGGGGTGACTGTGTTCTCAGTGATGCATGTCTCATCAACCGTACTCGAAGTCCTATCCTCCAAAATAAATCCCCTTTTGAAATCCTCTTCACTAAATCACCCACTTATGACTATCTTCGTGTGTTTAGTTGTCTTTGTTACGCCCATACTCTCCATGCTCATTGCGATAAGTTCTCCCCTTGTGCCTCTAAATGTGTCTTCCTTGGCTACCCTAGCACTCACAAAGCTTACAAACTATACAATCTTGACACCTAAGTCATTTTCTACTCCTGCAACGTCACTTTCCATGAACAAAAATTTCATTTTCAGAACATCTCTAACTCCCCTCTTCCCTTTCCACCCATCCTTGCCCTTCTTGTCCCTAAACCTATTTTACCACCCACCTCTCTTCCCCCTTCTTCGCTTAGTACTCTTAAAGCTTCACCAACTACACCACCACCCCCTCTCTTCGTCCTTGCTGCACCATTACTCGTCCTGAATATCTTCTTCAAGACTATGTCTGCCCAACTCTTCCCACGGTGCACATGGCATCCTTACCTACTGCACAAACCTCAAGTACTGCCCATCCTTTATCTGCTTTTATTTCTTATTCATGTCTCTCACCTTCTCACCTTACCTTCTTGACTACTCTCACTGGTTCTGTTGAGCCCTCATGTTAATCGGATGCTCATCCTCATTCTCATTGGCTAGAGGCCATAGCTATTGTGATCCATGCCCTTGGGGATAATTTGACTTGGACACTTGAACCACTCCCTCTTGGTAAGAAGCCCACTGGTTATAAATGGGTATTCAAAACTAAGTTCAAAGCAAACGGCTCCACCAAATGCTATAAGGCGTGACTCGTAGCCAAGGGCTACACTCAGGCTGAAGGCCTCGACTATCATGAGACCTTTGCCCCCATCGCCAAAATGACTACTATTGGGTGCTTGTTGGTTGTTGCTACTACAAAATAATGGGTCATTCATCAACTTGATATCAATAATGCTTTCTTATATGGTGACCTCGATGAAGAAGTATACATGACTCCACCACCCGGATATTGCATCAAGGGGAGACTCGTGTCTCCCTCCTCAGAAAATATTTCTATGGTCTTAAACAAGCCTCTCATAACTAGTTTTTTAAATTAACCACTATGCTTCTTGATATAGGTTTTCATTAGTCTCAAGTCAATCATTCTTTATTCACTCTTGTCAACCACACCAACATCACTCTTGGTCTGGTTTATATTGATGATATCTTTCTTGCTGGTAACGACATTTCTCAGATTGAGATTTTCAAAAGAGTTCCCTTCACTCACTTCAAAACAAAAGACCATGGTTCTCTAAAATACTTTCTTGGACTCTAAGTTGCTCGTTCCCACAAAGGTATCCTCCTTAATCAGTGCAAATATACTTTCGACATCATTTCCAACAGTGGACAACTTGGAGCCTGGACAACCTCTTTCCTTATGGAACAATACTTGAAACTCAGCAATCGAGAGAACGACCTCCTTCCTGATCCTTGCATTTATTGTTGTCTAGTTGGCCGCCTCATCTATCTAACCATCACCCAACATGACATTGTTTATGCAATAAATATTCTTAGTCAGTTCATGCATGCTCCTTGCGTTCCTCACATTACTCGTGTTCTTTGTTACATCAAAGGCAATCCAAGCCAAGACATTTTCTTCCATTCCTCTAATAGTTTACATGTTATAGAGTATACTGATTCTAATTGGGGCAGTTGCTTTTCCACTTGTCGCTCCACCACAAGATACTTCATTCAGTTAGGTACCAGCCTAATATCATGGCATACAAAGAAATAGACTAATTTGGCTTGCTCTTTCACTGAAGCTGAATATCAAGCTATGGCAGTCACCACCTGTGAACTTACCTGGCTGAAGCAACTTCTCACTAACCTTGGCATTCCTCATCCTGAGCCCTTTACCTTACATTGTTACAATCAATCTGCCTTCTATATTGCACACAATCCCATGTTTCATGTGCATACCAAATGAATTGAGATTGATAGCCACATTATTCGTGATAAGACTCACTCAGGTCTTCTTAATGCCGTTAATACTTCTTTAAAAGAACAAGTTGCCAACATTTTTACCAAAGCCTTAAGTCAGGATTTTTTCACCATTTTTCACGCAAGTTGGGCATTACGAATCTACATCCACCAACTTGAGGCAGAGTATTGACAGCTATATATCTTTCCATATACTTGGCCTCCAGAAAATCAGCAATCCCCTTAATTCTAGGCATTAGTCTAATTAGTCCACTTACCATATGTACATGTTTCTATACTTAGTCTATTGTAAATCTATTTACTTGTAAAGATTTACACAAATCATATATGACAGAAGAAATAAAATCATTATTCTTCTCAGTTTTAACATATTATATAATACATAAAGATCCTTAAAAAGAATTCTCAATATTAGTATATTGGAAAATACTTTAGCCACAAAGAGATTATACAAAAATAAATTTATAAATTAATGTGGCTTGATGTAGTATGTCAAATTGTAAAGTTATTTTTATTATAAAATAGATTTAATAGATTTTATGATAAAATTATATTAGTTTGTAGATTTACTTTATATATTTATATCCATAGTAGTTCTCATATTTAGAAATTTAGGAAAGAAGGAATAATGAAAGTTCTTTGCATCGCATGCCAAACTAACTCTACACATTTTCTCGAGAACTCAATCAGTTTTATAAATCCATTCGTTATAAAAGTAAAATATCTGATTTGAGAAAGCTAAAACACACAAGTTCTACAAAAATTACTATCTAATCTTAGATGATAGCTACTAGTGCATCTAGGTATATTTGTGGCGCATCATGGACAATAAAAATGAAACCACAAGGAAGAATACCACGTGAGATTTATGAGTCTCAGTAAGTAACCAACCAAATAACTTAAGAGATAAAAACACATTTACACACCAACATGAATGCATACACATGTTGAAACATGTATGAGGCTAAAATCCATCATTTTTTTCGAAAATGACAATTTTTCCAACGCACGCCAAAAATCTCATTTGGCCCAAAACAACACCATTTAAGAAACAACCGTTATTTTCTCATAAAATGGCCCATATATCCGATTAACCAGTATGCACCACGATATCCCCTAGGGACCATCCGCACACTTGGCTCCCTTCGTCATACGCACGATCGTCACACCACAAGTAGCGACCATGCATGTGACTTCGTAACAAGCAATACCTAACTTTGTGCCCAGTATGTTCATGACTAAGCATCCTCTAACCCCCGCCATAAGAGGGACTACGGAGTCGGCATGAGAGTGTTACCATTTCGTCCGATCCCGTTGTGGCCCGACGACAACCCATGGGACATCACTCAGTTTTATCCACTCTCTCATTTCCCAATATGAAAACCTAGTTTCCATTCATAACACATGAAAATGCATGAAGCATATTAATAAATGTCATGAAACCATACACAACATATAAACACCCAAACACCGCCAAACTCCACAAATATGTCCAACCTCCAATCTAACCCAAAAAATCCACACTCCTTGAACCCAAGTTCCGGCACAACTAAACAGACTGTAGAAAATATGTTAGCGTAAAATATATTTAAATCTCATAAAATTCTTTGAAAACTTACTTACAGTGGCGGGAGGAAATTCTGGAAGATCAAAGGTCACGCCAAAAGTGGCGAATCAACGATAGACAGTGTTTTCTAAGCAATGGCCATGCATCTCAAAATGAAAAATGGAAAGAAGAGCTAGGGGAAGCTTGGGCTAGACAAGTAGAAGCTGAGGGAGGTCGAAGAAGCTAATAGTGGTGGCTGGTGGTGTGGGCGGCAATTATAGGCCAAAGAATTGAAATCCAAAAGAGAGAGAGTGGATTCGTGAGGTGCGAATCGGGGCTGAGGGTGGCTGGGTTAGGTGGCAAGAGGGTCACTGGTTGTGAGGTGAAGTGGCAGCACGGGTGGTGCCAATAGCACATGGCGCCACGGTGGTGCTGGAGTGAAGGGAGGTTGCGGCTTTGAGGGGAGCATGGGGGAAGGTGGTGCCGAGATAGGGACTAAGATTGGAGGGGGTGGTTCACCTTTAGGTGGGGGAGATGTTGGGTTGGGTGATGACGCCAAAGGGCGGCGCACGCAGGACTGGGGGAAAGGGGGTGTATGCACGGGGGGAGAAAAGAGAGAGAGGGCTCGCGCAGGATGCAGGGGAGGAAAAGAGAGAAGGAAAAAAAAAGAGGAAGAAAAGAAAAGAGGAGAAATAGAAAAAGGGAAAGAAATGAGATCCAGACTTTACAACTCGATATCTCAAAACTAATCCAACGAAGAGGACGAAATTGATAGTTTAAGTTAAAACACAGTAACTAAGTAAAATAAAATGGTAAAACCCAACAATAAAAATAATTTAAAATAAAGATTCAATTAAATAATAAACAATAATTAATATCAAGAAAAAGAAAAAATACTTAGAAATAAATTTTACAACTTAGAAATCATAAAATGATACAACAAAAATCCAATTAAATTTAAAACAAGAGAACCAATACTTATAATAAATAAAATAATTATTAAACTGAAACACGAAAATACGAAGTATCACAATATTATTGTTGAGAGTGATTGTTTGTTGCTAATTCAGGATCTTGAAAATGAAGCTGGTGAATGATATTGTTTATTGTAAAAAAAAAAAAAAAAAGAATTAATCATAAACATCTTCAATTTTGTTGTATGGCTTAAAATGCTATTAATTATAGCAGTAGTAGTGGAAACTTGCAAAGTCAACACAATCACCACAAGTTGAACAAGTTAGCAAATATTTGATAATGAAGTTACAAAACTAGGTTTGTTAGAAATAAAACTTGAAGTTGAAGACAAAATATGAAAAGAAGATAAGGGAGATGATGAATAGAATGTGAAGAATTCGAGAGACAACTTGTGGAGTGAAAAATGCTATCTATCATTCATAAACCTTTACTATAGAATGAATACACTGTTTATACGCTCTATACGACTAGAAAGAATACAAAAAGGACTAAAAATGGAAATAAAACAATACACAAAAATATGCATACACATACACAAAGAGGCAATGCACTAACATTTCTAGCCTAGTACTAAAAGCAGGTTGCAGACCACTCATTATTTTAGTGTGCCCTTATTTGGTCTCGTAGCTTTATATGTAGTGGTTGCATCTTGAGCAAAGTTGGGTTCTTCTTTTATAGGCCTAGTTGAATTTGGCCTGTGTAGCATGGGCCTCATTGTGTCTTCCCTTTGTGACTCCCCTTCAAGATGGGCATAGATGTTCAAATTGCCCATCTTGGATGGTAAGAACTTGAGGTTAGCAATGCTTAATGCCTTAGTGAAAATGTCTGCAAGCTGAAACTTTGATGCAACATGTATAGGGGTAATGATCTTGGCTAGCACTTTCTCACTAACAAAGTGACAGTCTAACTCAATATGCTTGGTCTTCTAATGGAAAACTGTGTTCCTAGTGATGTGTAGTGCAGACTAGTTATCACAACACAAGAGGGCAGGTTTAGAGTGCATTTGTTGAAGTCCTTTAACAGTGAGATCAACCAAACCACTTCATAGCTGGTGTGTACTTGGGCCCTGTATTCTGCCTCTGCAGAGGAGCATGAAATAGTCACTTGCTTCATGGATTTCCAACTAACCAGGGAGTCTCCAATAAACACATAAAACCTTGTTATAGATATTCTTGTTTCTGGGGAGACTGCCCAATCCGAGACACTGAAGGCCTTGATATGTACGGTAGAGTGAGAGGAGAAGAATATGCCTTGGGTTATTGAGCCTTTTATATACCTCAACACTCAATGGGCAACTTGCATATGGACTTCACTTGGTCTATCCATAAACTGACCAAGTATGCTAACTACATAGGTGACGTCAGGTCGAGTTATGGTGAGGTAGATCAACCTACTTGTGAGCCTCCTATAGCTAGTATGATCTTTCAACAAATCTGGTGAGGAATGTAAGAGTTTGTGGTTCATCTCAATAGGTGTGCTTGCTAGTTTGCATCCAAGAAGTCCTGCATTTTCTAGAATTTCAAGGCATATTTCTTTGGCATAAATGGAGTCCAGTAGCTGATCTTGCAATCTCTAGACTGAAAAAGAACTTGAGAGTGCCAAGTTCTTTGATTTTGAATTGAGAGTGCAAGTGATATTTGATTTTGTTAATTGCCTCAATATTAGAACTGCCTATGACTATGTCATCAACCTAGACAAGCAAGGTTATGAAACCACTTTCATCATTTTTGGTGAAGAGGAAGTAGTCTGATTTTGAGTGTTGGAAACCATTGGAAATTAGGGATTTAGAGAACTTTGAGTGCCATTGTCTAAAGGCCTGTTTGAGTCTATAGAGTGACTTGTTAAGTTTGCAAACAAGTTTTCCCTTTTGGACAAAAGACTCCCCCTTACTATGATAACCTGAAGGTAATTCTATATAAATTTATTCATCAAACTCTCCATGGAGAAAAGCATTATGCACATCCAGTTGATAAAGGTGCAAATTAAAGATGGCAACTAGTGCAAGGAAAACTCTGACAATTGTGAGTTTAGCAACTAGGTTGAAAGTCTCTTGATAATCAAACCCTTCCCTTTGAGTGTAGCCTTTTACTACTAACTTGGCCTTAGGCCTCTCTACTGTACCATCATATTTGAGTTTAATTTTGTAGACATACTTGCAGCCTATTGCTTTTTTCCCTTGAGGTAAGTCAGTAACTGTCCAGGTTCCATTATCCTCTAAAGCTTTGAGTTCAGCATGCATTGCATCTTGCCACTTTCATCATTGTTGGTGAAGAGGGAGTAGTCTGATTTTGAGTGTTGGAAACCAATGGAAATGAGGGATTTAGTTCTAACTTTGAGTGCCATTGTCTAAAGGTCTTTTTGAGTCTAGATAGAAGACTCCCTCTTACTATGACCTGGAGGTAACTCCATATAAAGTTCTTCATCCAACTCTCCATGGAGAAAAGCATTGTGCACATCCAGTTGATAAAGGTGCCAATTAAATATGGCAGCTAGTGCAAGGAAAACTCTGACAGTTATGAGTTTAGCAACTAGGCTAAAAGTCTCTTGATACTCAAACCCTTCCCTTTGAATGTAGCATTTTGCTACTAACCTGGCCTTAGGCCTCTCTACCATGCCATCATATTTAAGTTTAATTTTGTAGACAAATTTGTAACCTACTACTTTTTTTTCCCTTGAGGTAAGATAGTAACTATTCAGGTTCCATTATCCTCTAAAGCTTTCAGTTTAGCATGCATTGCATCTTACCAATGCTTACATTTAATAGAATCTTGCTAATTTTGGGATTCTTGAAGCATGAGAGTGAGAGGGCAAAATGATTTCTATGTAGTGGACAAGTTGTTATAGGAGAGGAACTGATGGAGAGGGTGAGTAGTGTTGATTGGAGGTAAATATTAATTCGGAGTTGTGTGGGCTATTTGGCAATGATAATCATGTAAGTAACATGGTGCTTGTCAAGTTCTATTAGATCAGTAACAAGTGAATTGTTTGTGAGTGGAGAGGGGGGTGATTCTGTGAGGGTGTGTGAAGAAAGGTCACTATTTTAATTGGAAGAGGGGAAAGTGTTGTTGTGATCATTGTCTTGTGGATTTAGTGGAGTGAGTGAAATGTTTTCCTGGATGTCAGTTGGAGTTGAGGGAGTGACAATTTGATATGTGGGAACATAAGGGATGGATTCTGGTATGGCCATGGGGAGAACCAGATTGTGAGAATCTAAGTAGGAAGTGGGAGCAGAAGTTGGTTTTTGAAAGGGGAAAGAAGACTCATAGAAAATTACATATCGAGACACAAAACAAGAATGATCCTTAAGATTATAGACCTTATATCCTTTGACACTAGAGGGATAACCTATGAAAATACACTTTCTAGCTCGAGGACTTAGCCAGCTTCTGTTATTTTTTAGATTGGAAGCAAGGCATAAGCATCTAAACACCCTTAAGTGAGAGTAGGGAGGAAGGGTTGAGATTCTATTGATAAGGTGAGCTACTGACAACATAGCATCACCCCAAAATTTTAGTGGAAGGTCGAAGGCCTGAAAAAGGAGTGCTTTGATAATGGAGAGAAGGTGTTGATGTTTTCTCTCCACCATCCCATTTTGTTGAGAGGTGTAGATGCAAGACTTTTGATGTAAGATGCCACAAGAGTTGTAAAAATATGTTATTTGAAACTCAAGGCCATTGTCAGTCCTTATTTGCTTGATTTAACATCAAATTACTTCTTGACCATGTTAATGAAATTTTGCAAAATGGTCCTTGTCTCATATTTGAATTTCATCAAGTAAACCCATGTGACTCGAGTTTTGTCATCCACAATGGTTAGGAAATAGTGATGTCCTTGGATGGAAGGGTGGGATTATGGTCCCCATATGTCACAATGAATTAATTCAAAGGGATGCAAAATGGAAATAGAGTTTAAATGAAATAGCCTCCTCTTTTCCTTAGCCAAATGACAAATTGTACATTGTATTTCAGTGTCACATTTTACATCAGGAACATGGGATCTAATGATGTTCATCCTTTAATAAGGTACATGACCTAGTCTAAAATGCCATAAATTAAAATTTTGTGATTGGTTTGAGCTTGAGTCTTAATTGTTGGCTGGTTGAGTGAACTGACTGGGACTGCCTCTGACTAATAAAGGACCTTTGACAGCATGGCAGGATGGGAGATGAGCTTTGAGGAAGTAGAGGCCATTGGAGACTTTAGCAAGACTAATCATCATCCATGAAGACAGGTCCTGTATGAAGCAAATTTTTTCAAGAAATATGAGGCAAAGAGACGAGTTCTGGGTAAGCCTGCTGGCAGATATGAGATTAAAGATGAAGGTAGGTACACATAGCATATTTGTGAGGTAAGTTTATCTAGAATTTTAACAGTACATATATGTGTTACCTGAGCATATGTTCTATTTGGGAGATGTACTTGGGTTTGTTTTTCACAAGTTATGGTGGTTAGCAATGTCCAGGATCCATGTAGGAGTATGTGATGCAACAGTTTTGTGTTTGGTGAGGATATGTGTGTTTTGACTATTACTTGTAGAAAATTTAGAAAGTTCTTGTAAGCTAGACTTATACCTGTCATGTTGGATGAGTGGTGATTGCAAATTTTGGCATTTGTTGCTGTTGGAGGTTGTGTGTTAGGCTGGTTAGTTGGCAGGCTTCCATCCTTTGGGTTAAGCTGTGAGGATTGAGCATTGATAAGGGCTGCAATTTGTTGAACTTGAGCTTCAGTCAAGGACAATGAAGGACTCAAGGGGCTCTTCTCTTGGTTCTGAGCAGTGACCTGGTTAACTAAGTGGGGGTTTGCTGCACTAGTTAAGTATCCAGGTTTAGACTTGGTGAACTTGAACTTTGTTGGGAATCCAATGAAATGATTGCATTTTTCCTTTGTGTGTCCCACTTTTCCACAATGATAACAGGTGACATCTGTTTTCTATTTTCTTTTAGGTTGATTGTGGTGAGCAACATAGACCGATGACTCATTGGTAGGCAACATCAGGGTCCTAGCCTGCCTCTACCTTTCCTATTGTAAAACAAGGGAGAATATCTTGTCCAGTAAAGGCATAGGGCTCAAGAGGATGATTTGTCTTCTTATGTTGTTGTATGTGTCATTGAGTGACATAAAGAACTTGAAATTGAATCAGTTTGTTGAACTTCTCTTGTGGTCTGTAAGGCTTTGCAAGTGCACAAGCCACAAGAACAATGAGGCAAAGGTTTGTAGTTGTGCAGTTCTTCCCACACTGCATTGAGCTAAGTGAAATATTCACTCATTGATTGTGTCCCTTTAGTGATGGGTTCAAGCTACTGTTATAACTGATAAATGCGAACATTATCAGTTTGTGCAAACCTTGCCTTAAGTTTTTCCTAAACTTCTTTAGCTGAGTTGACATACAGAACATTGGAGGCTATTTCCTTCGAAATTGAGTTGAGGATCCATGAGAGGATCAAGTTATTTTAGTGGAGCCAGGAGACATAAAGGGTATTGGAAAGCTGAGGTGTTTCCATGGTGTCGTCTAGGAACCCAAGCCTTTTTTATTATTGAGATGGCCAATGTGAATGGAAGGGGCCAAGACAAATAGTTAGGGCCCGTGAGGTGGGATGTGACCACCACAATATTAGCATTGTCACTGTGGTGCAGATAAAAGGGACTATTAGAGTCTTTAGATGGAGATAGATTTGGATGAGGGTGATGCTGTGGATTCTGCTCAGCCATAGAAGCAAAGAGTTACAGAAATGAGAGAATGAGTTGAGAAGTGATTGATGATAGAAGGGAAGGGAGCAAGGTTTATCAAACCCGCTATGATACCATGTTAGAAATAAAACTTGAAGTTGAAGAAGAAATATGAAAAGAAAATGAGGGACATGATGAACAAAAAGTGAAGAATTCGAGAGACAACTTGTGGAGTGAAAAATGCTATCTATCCTTCATAAACCTTTACTATAGAAAGAATAAATTGTTTATATGCTCTACACGACTAGAAAGAATACAAAAATGACTAAAAATAGAAACAAAACAACATCTTACATATACACACAAATATGCATAGACATTTACACAAAGTGGCAATGCACTAACACAACCAGCCTAGTACTAAAAGTAGGTTGTAGACCGACCACTCACTGTTTCACTATCTTCTTGTTTGGTCTCACAGCTTTATATGTAGTGGTTGCATCTTGAGCAAAGTTGGGTTCTTCTTTTATGGGCCTAGTTGCATTTGGCCTGTGTAGCATGGGCCTCATTGTATGTTCTCTATGTGAGGGTTAGCATACTTATTACTTGGAATCATTATGATCATGTAATAAATGAAATCTTATGAAAATACATATCAATATATTTTTAACACACAGGTAAATCCCATAATCTAGTTTAGCAACTTGATCTTTTCTTCCTTCTCTTTGTTTGTACTTTAATTATGAAAAAAATATCCTAAACTGTCATTGATTGCAGAGTTAAAAGAGTTAAAGTATAGAAAACAGGACAAAAAAACATTTGTACTACAAACAGTATTGTTGTACGCAGTTATTGATGATAGACATGATATGTAATGAAAGTGAATAATATTGTGACTAAACAAGAATTAATAAAATTCCCTTTAATTAGGAGAACCAAATGGTTCTTTTCTTTATAGGACAAAGAACTGAATGATGATTAATTTGGTGGCATGGATTAACTAATGGACTAATTAACTTATATAAATGGCAATTTTAGACTAAATTCAATAAACTTAAGGGAAGTTTGGGGCCTCAGATGAGAAATGAATTTCTCATCTGATCTTATTTCATCTCATCCCATCTTATTTCCAAACATAATTCAAATACAAGATTTTCAAACTAATCATTACAACATTTTCAAATTAATCATTACAACTTTTTCACACATTCAAATAAATAAAAAATAATTCTAACTTTTTCAAATTCTGAAACAAAAATAATATTATAAAAGTATGTTTTTACAATATTTTAACTTTATAATATTTTTATTCTAACTTTTTCTCTCTTATTGCCTAAAATCTAAAAAAATACTCAATTTAAACTATCTCACTACTATTCACAAAATTCTCATTTCATCTCAGTCTGTAAACCTTCGCTTAGTAAGTAAAAAAGGGTCATAAAATGTAAATTAAGTTTTAGACTTTAAAATAGTTTTAAGCTTAGATGTTAAATTAATATAGTGTTGAAAATTGGACCTCCCAAATTCACCCCTCTAGGATCTACCCTTTGCAGGCATAACAAGAAAAATAGAGAAATAATAACAACACAAGATATTTACGTGGAAACTCCTAAACAAGAGAAAAACCACTAGACACATATAAGAAAATCCAATATGTGAAAAATTATTATAATCACACCATTTTTCTCCTCACCCCAAATACACACACAAAGCTTTTCCCACGAGCAAAACTTTAACTCACACTTCTTCCCATTTTACAAAAATGGGCAACAGATAAATTTAACTAGAGTCAAAATTTACTAGTTAAGCATTCAACTGGTGCACTTAAACTAAGAGGCTAAGCCTCTTATTTATAACTCAAAGCCTATGCCCTTTACTTTAATCCCACCGATGTGGGACTAGAAAAGAAGCAATAAGTCAACAATCTCCACCTTGCGACTTTGACTAGTCCCACAGCCAAGCTCCACCTCAATGAAGATCTTCATAGCTTCCACTATCATGCTTCACCATAAAAGCATACCCACTTAGAATAAACCAATTCCAAGCATTTCATTTCGGCCCATGTCGAAAAACAAAATTGCTGAAAATTTATGATGAAACTTCCACGTTTGGCTCTCTTGGAAGTTCATCAGCCATCGACATGAATTTCCACCACACCCTGCATCAATGCCAAGCCAATGCCTATGTGCAGACTTGTGAACCCGCTAACATTAACGCATCCTCTATTATGGCAACTTTGAGAATTAGCGGCATGCCATGAGGATGTACATGTCTCTTTTTAAAGATCAAAATCTTACATGGAGAGAGACACAACATTAGCATCATTTCCAATATCTTCATTTACTGACTTGGAGCTACTTGCCGAACCTACTCCAGCTCTTGGATAATTTTTCTTGACGTGCTCAAATTGTTCACACTCCCAGTAAACTACTTTCTTCTTCATGGAGTTTTTCATCTTCCCATTTCCAGCTGCTACCATTATTACTAAGTTCTTAAGTGGAACATTGCTTCCACTACGTAATCTTCTCTCTTCATAAAAGATTTTACTGGTAACATCTGAAAAAATTATTTTCTCCTTCCCATGTATCAAAATAGGCTTAATGTGCTCATAGGAAGGTGGGAGAGATCAGATGAGTCTCAAAGCTTGATTCTTATCATCAATTTTAACTCTAATAGCTTCTAGCTCAGTGACAATGTCATTGAGAACGCTTAAATGATTTGAAATAGTTGCACCTTCACTCATTCACAGTGTATGAAACTGCTCCTTTAGGTACACACGATTTGAGATGCCCTTCGTCTGATACAACTCTTCAAGTTTTTCCCAGAGTTCCTTTGCCGTAGATATTCCATGCGCATTTGCAAGAACATTTTTGGCCAGGCACAGATGTATCGTACTTGATGTTCTCAAATCCAGATCCTCCCAATCTTCATTGCTTATTTTAGATCTGCTCTTTTCACCAGTCACACTAGTACCAGTGCTGACTTAAGGTGTTGGTCTGCCCTTCAATGCCTTGTGTAATCATGATTGAATCAAGACATCCTTGACTTGTATTTGCCATAAGCCAAAATTGATTCTCCCATCAAATTTCTCCACCTCAAATCTGACAAAATTTGAAGGCTTACTTCCTGATATTGCTTTGATAAATTTTACTGTAGAAATGAATAGTACCTCACTAAGTCAGTTCTTAGAAAAGATTGGAGGGTCACAATGGACACACTTAAAAATTTCCAATCTCTTAGACAGAACCTCCTTAGACTGTACGTATCCACATTACCACACCAAAACTCCACCCCACAAAAAGAACCTAGTGGCTCTGATACTAATTGTTGAAAATTTGGACCTCCCAAATTCACCCCCCTAGTATCTACCCTTTGCAGGCATAATAAGAAAAATAGAGAAATAATAACAACAAAAGATATTTACATGAAAACTCCTAAACAGGAGAAAAACCACTAGACCCAGAGAAAAAAAAATTCACTATGTGAAAAATTATTATAATCACACAATTTTTCTCCTCACTCCAAACACACCACAAAGCTTTTCCACTAGCAAAAATTTAACTCACACCTCTTCCCATTTTACAAAAATAGACAACAAATGAATTTAACTAAAGTCAAAAGTTACTAGCTAAGTATTTGACTGGTGCACTTAAACTAAGATACTAAGCCTCTTATTTATAACTCAGGGCCTATGCTCTTTACTTTAATCCCACCAATGTGGGACTAGAAAAGGAGCAATAAGTCAACATATAGTATATGGGAGGAATAAATATTATATATGGAAAATCTGTAGTTTTTAGATTTTCTTTGAAAATTAGTAAAATCCATAGGGGTTTTTAAAAATAAGGTTTATGAATGTGAGGTGTTAAGACTTAACGCGTCGGAATGTTAAACAATTTGGTCGTCTTTACACAGATTCATTGTAGAGTCAACACTATTCTGATTGACTACTAGGAAAGTAATAAGAAGAGAAAATTGTAAATAAAAGCATTCTAACGATGTGCCGTGTACGTGGTTGTTTTGCAGGCATATGTCCATTCCAAGAGAGACGAGGCTGCAAACTCCATTGGCTGAATATTTCTTTTGTTAATGCGCATCCATGCCACCATAATGCTGCGCTCTGGTATATCACCATCATGATAAAGGCCTATGTAATCATAATATAAGAAATTATATATAGGTGGTAAAACTAATTTAAATTTATTCTTAACTGCAGTTGCTTTAGATTTGTACAATATTATATTACTCTGTACTGTATTCCTCTGTACTTTCATATATCTTTCAGTGGGACATTCCTCCTTTGCTAACTATACAACATGGCATTTTTTCAATGTCCACAGTATCTTGTTTAAATTTCGTTTTACAAAATTAGTACATGAGTTATTACATTTTTGCAATTTGAGATTTTTATTTTAACTTCTGCAGGATTGTTATATAAATTTCAAGAAACGAGTAATTAGGTAGCTTTGTCAATTTATCCTAAAAATATAATGAGATTCTGTGTTAGTCTTTAACATTTCAGTATTTCACTACCATTGATGTCCTCTTACTTCCTTAGCTAGCTCAATCAACTGTAAACAAATATTTCACGTTAAGAGATTTAAGGTAGACCACATATAATATAGTACTACTTATATTATATAAGGTTAAAGGTGATACTGTTCATAAAAAGATCTATCACTTAATGATATACCTGTTGGTGCCAACACTATTATAAATAGAGTTGAGAGGGTCTCTATCTAGCCCACAACACGAACCAAAATTCTGACTGAGCCCGTGTATTCCATTTATGAAGGCTTATGGAGATGAATAATGAGTTAGAAGATTCATTTCAGAATTCCATGAGTTCTCTCTACTCTTGATGATTTACGCTATACTTGACCAAAGCTGGCTGAAGGTACGTGATTTATTTGAGCAATACTCTAGACACATGTTACAACATATTCGGCCTTTTGCCACCATTTTTTTTCTGCCGGATAATAACTTGCTGCAAATAGCTGATTTTATTCACAATGTTGAAGTCTCCAGAAATAGGACATCAACTTCTCAATAAAACTATTCAATGTCGGCAACATAATGTTGCTGCAAATAATTTTGACATTACAAATATTTTTTCAGCGCGTTCTGTATTTGTTATGACGACATATAGTCGCTGCTACTGTACAATTCCCATTATATTGATGTCTACATCTTTCTGTGATGAGTTGAAGTTGTTGTTACAGCTGGTTTATAAAAAAGCTTGTCGCATGCTTTTTGTGTGACTTTTCCCCTCCCTTCTCATCAGTCAAGCTCTGATTAGGTATACTTCCATTTTGGGCAAAACCCACGAGTCGGTTAGCTCAGACTCCTACGTCTCACATATCGTGCGAGAATCATGACTGCCGTGACCTTGTTTTGAACCAACACCCACTGAATTGTATTCAACATTATACTGGTCGATTCACGGTAGTGTCGGGATAATCTATCTCCCACTGTCATTGCTCAGTCCTCTGATCCCCAACCATTGATTGATTTTACAATAAGCAGTTTCTGGCTGCCTTTAATGTGAGCTAGCAACTATAACAACGTAAAAATTAACCATTCATTATCTTCCATTGCTGCCCCTATTTTGCTATATTTCATAGTTTGTCTTAGTTTTGTTGAGATGTATGATGCGGGGATAAGGCTAGGTATTTCAGCTGTTATGTCTAATGCAAATTAAAATTGCTAGTGGCATTTTTTATATGTATGAGATCTCTACAGGCAATAAATTTTGGGGGCACGGTAGACTTTGAAGCTTTTAGGACTCTTTTATGAATTAGGGTTTAAATGCTTGGCAGGCAATATTCACATGACATTAGTGGAATGTCAAAAGGAATCTCATGTCAGGAGACTCACATTGATGCATATGCATCTATATCACATGAAATCACACCTACTTTTGATTTTTTGGGAGGATTTTTTGAAGCTTGAGCAGCCAGTTGATGGGGATGATGGTATTCAAAAAACTTCTGTTAAGCAACTTAAGATGTGGCTTGGTTGAAAGTGTTAGAAAATCATACAATACATGCACATTAAGAGGTACACATTATTCATTTGCAAGCTGGGTCCGTGTATGTAATAATATTTCCTATAGTATCTACTTTATGTCCTACCATATATTTACATGTACTTGAATGCGAATTATGTGACAATTGCTAGGATTGGTTGTTGGAGATGAACTGATAAAGTAGAGACTGCATTTTAGATTATTTGCATTGGATACATACATAGGAATCATTAAATTGTCCAGAAACTATCACTAAGGCCTAGAAATGTTTTTTAGTGATGAGATACCTCTAATTCAGGTTGTCAGGTGATTTGCTAGTGTGGAACTTTTGCTGATAAAATCTCCAGTAATGCTTGATGTTCTCTTATTACTTGCTTTTGTAGGTCTATAGCTAGTAGCAAGGGGATTGAATGGGACTAGTGCTAAAGACACAATGCTGCCAGCTGAGACAAACAAGTCCATTGGAGGAGGTGCGTTTTTGAGCTTCCACCACAGCTGCGTTTGACCAATAAAGCAGACGATCCACCATGCAATTCTATTAAATCTAAATGTATGAATTGCCTATGCAAGTTGCCTGCGATGTGCAACTTTATGTTGGTTGCTTGTGAAGTTGAACTTTTATGTGGACCTAGTTTTTTTTTATCACAAAAGTAATATTGCTATTAGATGTGTATATATGCTGTTGCTGTGTCTTGTCAAGAACATGGTAGAGTTTTAATCACATTTGTGTACTTGATGATGGCATTAATGAAGCAGAGTTAAATTACAAAGTATATCAGAAAGCTTGTGAATGTTATTTCTGATGTTTAATGATGGTAAATGTCATATGGATTATTATAACAATGGCAAAAGATTGGACAAGTGTCAGGTTACCAAAATATTATTGATGGCCTTATCTCAATACAGATAGCAAATGTCTGGGCACTCAAGGTGACAAATATGTAATTAGAAATAATATTGTTGAGGACAATGCAACCCAACAATCTATGTATATGAGTTAGCTAGAGTGTTCTAATACCTGCAATGTTGCCAAGTGCAAAATAAGATGACTCATTGGCAAACTTACAGGAAAGCAATGCCATCCATGGATGTATAAAACTAGGTATATCATGATCGATCTATATAGTAGCAAAATCTCTTTTGCTATGCCATCTAATTGTGCAAAATAAACATCATTCAACTTATACATTAGTATTTTCTTATGAAGACGTTTTGCGGCAATAGAATTTTAGTAGCAGTAATTCATTCCAAATATCAGTTACTTTCTACGAAATGTGTAATGAATCCTGACCTGCCAGTACCATCTAATTGTGTGGAAATTGATCTTTATCATCAACAAATAATCGACAATACCTCTAGATTTACAACGAACATTGTCATCGATAAAGCACAATACTAATGATATTAATTAGCTGGAAATTCAATTTCATGAGAAAACTAATCGTCAATAAAAGCACTTTTCAACCATTCATTTTGCCAGTATATTTTTTTCTCAGGATGTCTAGTTGCAGTAATTGAGTTTTGGCAGACAAATTAATTTGTTGATACCAGATCATTTACCACCAAATCTATCACCGGTAGCTGCATGTTTTGAGGGTGTCCATTTGCAGGAGATGACTTTTTAGTGGCGACACAAGCAGCCACTATAACCTAAATGTGGCATTTCGTAATTGTCGTATTAAGGTAATACCGAGAAGCCAAAGTGATGCAAAACATCTTTTGTGGCAACCCACAGCGTGGACACGAGGTATCTGGGGAGATGTTGTATGCTCTGAGGGAGGTATTTGTGACAGAAAATTTTCTAATTAGCGACACCATTAGTTTACCACAACAAAGCAACAATTTCTACAAGTGAGAATTTCGCCAATTTGATAACAAAATTGGCATTTTCTTTTTATCTACAAACCTGCGACTTGTGTTTTGTCAGTATTAATCATTCACGGCAATATTTTAGGCTTATTGTAGCCAAAAGTTATCATGGTAATTGGCCAGTTTTGTTGTAGTGACAATGAGATTACATAAAAGTAGTCTCACAAATTGACGTGACTTGATATAATTCGTCAGATTATAAAATTACTTTAAATGTAAAGTAGATCTGATGAATCACATGAAACCATATCAGTTTGTGGGATTACTATTGTGTAATCCCTTTGTGACTATAGCTATCCCACCCTATATACATATATATATATATATCTGCTACACACACTATTCAGTTTTGTTAACGTTCCAATATCAAACACATTTTTTTTATATAGTGTTGATCAAATCTTCTTTTAATTTCATTTGTATATATGTAAATATTGTAATATTAGTTGTTATGAGCATATAATTCATAAGCAAATCTCTCATGAACGTATCAACTTCCTAAAATTATGGCCGCGCTATTTGAGGATCATGTTGATCGATTCTTTGACTGCAGGAAACAGACTGAATCATATTTCATACATTTACCAGAAAATTTTATCTTCTTTGACACGATCAAACCTGTCTTAGCAGACCGATATTAATATATGCAGCAGGTTCAACCAGGGAGGGAAAATGACCATTGTTGTAGACGTATGAGAGCTGAGGTAATCAAGCTATAATGCAGAAGTCATGCGCATATATTGGTCTTATCTGAAATATGTAAAGGTTACTTCCTGCTTACTGAAAGAGCGAGGGGCCATCTTCCACACAATATTTAAGCTAGCGTGTACGGCAAACATTGCATGCTAATATTTAAGGTTATCACTATTATATATGGTTGGTCTGTTTTATAGTCAATATGTTGACGCTATTATGCCGGCAAGATTAACTCTGCTTAAAAGTCTTGCAATATTTTTTTAAATGAACATGATACGTACGTCAGTACTAAAGTACTCAAGAATCATGAAGAAATGAACTGGAAGTTCAGGTAGCAACTTCCAGGCTGTAGTTTATCTCCATTATTTTGTCCGTATTCTTTCTCTCTCTCCCTCTCTCCCCACCTTCCAAGCCGTAGGTGAACCTACATATGAACATGTTGTCTGTTGACAATATTTTTTTGTATATCAAACTCAAACATGCGTTAATATAATATGTTTTGCTGGAATTTATATGAATAAAACTATTAGCTTTTACGATATTGCTTTCACTAGTAGTATATGATCTTTAATTTGACTTCTGGTACGTACCTACAGGTAGATCAACAGATGGAATCATTAATTTCCTATTCGGCAAGAAGAATTTCAAACATAAGTTTCTTTCCTTTGAATTTCAAACTGGCCTGTCTTCACAATCAAATTATATATATATGTATATATATATAATATTATATATATTAATACAGGTTCATGATCAACTAGGGAAAAACTAATTGGACTATATATATTTTAGAAGAACTAATTAATGGTATATTTGGAAGCCATTATATATATTCATTATAAAGAGTAAGAACCATTTCAAATAATGCAAAATTTTATACACTTATGTGTGATCATCTCATAACAAGGTTGATGGATGCTACTGTGGATACTACTGCCACATGATAAATATATTTGGAATGGTTGTAAAATATAGTGTAACTCACAAAACAAAAAAAAAAAAACAAATTACTCTTAGCATCACAATAGACGGTAGTACAAGAAATATAACTATTTGCGACGAATTATATGTAATAAGAATGACTATTTAAGACTAAAATTGACTCATTTAGGCAGCAAAAAGTTATTTTTGCAGAAAATAACATGCCACTACTAAGCAATTTTCTCGTAGCTGGTGAAGTTTACATACCAAATGAATAGACTCCTTAGATGGTGAATTCCAATTGTAATATCTCAATGCTAGCCTGTATTACATACTTAATACAGATCGGAAAAGATTGTCTACCACTTATCTTGTCTATTCATATATAACTAATGTAATACATAATTAATAGACAATTAGGAAAATAAAAATAAAAAACTGGAACCTCATGTGTAAATGCAGTCCGGCTTAAAGTCCTTTTTCCACCTTAGGGAAATTATTTTTATTTTTTGTAAGTTTCAGGCAAAAAATATCACTGCAATTATTTATTATATCTTTTATATATTCTCCAATCCTAGCTCGAAGGGCCAGGACCCACATGTAGCTTCGTTGAAGCTGTACTGAATGCGTGTCATATTTGAAACTGTAATAAGAAATTAAGGTTGTTGTCAAGCCAATTAAAATTATGGCAACCATTGGATTCTAATATTTAAGCTTATCACTCTAACTTGTTTGTTTTATAGTCCACGTCGGTTTGTTGCTGGCGCCATTGCGTGCCGGCGAGAAATCTGCGCGTAGAAGTCTTTCTATTTTGTTTTTAATTAAACTTCTTATTTCACCATAGAACTATATCGGTTTATATAATGTATGTATGTGGAAGTCCTTCAAATAGAGACTGCTTCTCATGTGTGTGTATATATGTGTGTGTGTGTGTGGGTATTTATATCGACTAAACCTGGCACCATGAAGACAAATATTGAATGTTCAGATGCAACTTCCACCCATTCCTTCTCGTCTCCCTCCCACACACCCCCCCCCCCCCCCCCCCCCCCCCCCCCCCCCCCCCCCCCCCCCCCCCCCCCCCCCCCCCCCCCCCCCCCCCCCCCCCCCCCCCCCCCCCCCCCCCTCTCTCTCTCTCTCTCTCCCTCTCTCTCCCCACCTTCCAAGCTTTAGATTACTCTTTATAGGACATATAACCATGTTATCTATCGTCATCTTCCTTCAACTTCTTCCCTCTGCATACTCAGTATATTTCCAAATACCTCGCTTTGAATCTAATGCTGACAACATACTGTACTCGGGTGATGCAGTACCTTCTGTTGGAACCATTGAGCTTATCAACCAATACAATTATTTATGCCGAGTCGGTCGAGCCATCTATTTTGAGAGGGTGCCTCTTTGGGACTCAGATACTGGAAAGCTCAGTGATTTTAGTACCCATTTTTCCTTCACTATTGACACCCAAAACCGTCCCATTTACGGCCATGGGATAGCATTCTTCTTGGCACATGTGGGGTTTGAAGTCCCGCTAAATTCAGCTGGTGGATTTCTTGGCCTATTCAACACCACAAACAGTGATTCATCTCAAAACCAAATTGTTCTAGTTGAGTTCGACTCATCATACTTGAACCAAGAATGGGATCCAGAAGTTGAGCACGTGGGGATTAACAACAACTCAATTGCTTCTGCAACATACACCCCCTGGAATGCTAGCTTTCATAGTGGGGATACAGCTGATGCATGGATCACTTACAATGCTTCGACGAAGAACTTGAGTGTCTCTTGGAAGTATCAAACAACCCCTAATCCTCAAGAGAATACGAGTCTCGTTTATGAAATTGATCTCATGCAGGTTCTTCCAGAGTGGGTCATAGTTGGATTTTCATCTGCTACAGGTCAATATGGAGAGCGGAATATAATTCAATCATGGGAATTTAGTTCCAGTTTGGAAATGAAGGAAAGAAATGGAAAAAATACGAAACCGAAGGGTTTAGTCGTTGGTCTAACTGTTTCAGCTGGTATTCTGATAGTTGGGGCAGTTATGACATTTGTAATATTGTGGGCATGGAAGAGAAAGAAATTGGAGAAGGAAACGATAGAGACTGTGAATTTAACATCAATTAATGACGACCTTGAAAAAGGAGCAGGACCAAGAAGATTTTCTCACATACATCTAGCTTCAGCCACCCACAATTTTGCAGATGACAGGAAGTTGGGGGAAGGAGGGTTTGGCGCTGTCTATAGGGGGTTTTTAAATGATTTGGATATAGCAGTTGCTGTAAAGAGAATATCAAGGGGTTCAAAACAGGGAAGAAAAGAGTACATAACTGAGGTGAAGATCATTAGCCGGCTAAGGCACAGGAATTTGGTTCAACTCATAGGATGGTGCCATGACAAAGGTGAGTTCCTACTTGTCTACGAGTTTATGTCAAATGGTAGCCTTGATGCGCACCTCTTTGGCAAGAGGAATCCTTTGACTTGGGCAGTGAGATACAAGATAGCTTCTGGGTTGGCATCTGCGCTGCTTTACCTTCATGAAGAATGGGAGCAATGTGTCGTACATCGTGACATCAAATCAAGCAATGTCATGCTTGATTCTAGTTTTAATGTGAAGCTTGGAGACTTTGGATTGGCTCGGCTCATGGACCATGAGCTAGGTCCTCAAACAACTGGATTGGCTGGAACGTTAGGCTATATGGCTCCAGAATACATAGCTACTGGTAGGGCTAGTAAAGAATCAGACGTATACAGTTATGGTGTGGTTGCATTAGAAATTGCTACAGGAAGAAAGTCAAACGACCCTCCGGAAAAGGATTCAGCAATGGGGTTGGTAGAGTGGGTTTGGAATCTTTATGGAAGTCGAAGGCTTCGTATGGCGATTGATGAGAGATTGCATATGGAATTCGAGGAGAAGCAAATAGAGTGTTTAATGATTGTTGGACTGTGGTGTGCTCATCCTGATCGAAGTCTTAGGCCGTCAATAAGGCAAGCAATTCATGTTCTTAATTTCGAGGCTACAACACCAGATCTTCCATTGAAGATGCCTGTTCCTTTGTATCATATCCCTACACCATCAGTTAGCTCCGGCAAACCTTTAATAACTACTAGTTTAGAAGACGGTCGTTGAATGTGTGAAGAGCGAACCATCTTTAATTTGTCAACCTATGCATGCAGGGTCGTTGTCTTTATTTTTTATTTTTAATTGTTTTATGGGGAATTAGAAGTACTACTTGCTTATATATATGTATGTATGTATATTTATGTATGTATCTATTTATGTATGTATAATAATGGTGATCTGTTGTATATATGCATGGCTTCTTGCATGCCTTGGATATACATAACTACAATCTATCTATGTATTCATATTAAGAAATTATAGGTGGTGAAACTTGCAACTTGGTTTTTCTATTCAAAAGTTGTGTGATTTAACATATTTTATACTAAATTCAGTTTCTGTCATTTTAGGGGAAATTTTTCGTTTTAACTTGATACAACGTGGAAGATCCGTTCTCAATGTTAACAATATCTTGTTTTAATTTTTTATAGCTTCTATCACGCCATGTACTCGGGGTGAACCCTTTAACCTATAATCCACAATAATAAAAACTTATATACAAAAAGTCCTCCTAAATCAAATGTCTCAAAATTCCTTCCAAGTAAAATAAACTAAATATTGGCAAAATTTCTCTAAAGTAAGACAACTTCATTTATGCCACATGGTACTTATCTTAAAATTCTCTTATAATCCAGTCACATGCCATTTATTCTAATTGTCAAAACTATCAAAGTCATCTAAAAAGAAATATGGTGAAAATAGACTGGTGAGTTGGCCACTAACTCAGTAAGCAGCGAACCTATATTAATGTGTGATCATGAGCCGTTACAGAATACAAAACAAAACATTCTAAAAAAGAATAGAGCTGTATTTAGAAATATTTATTTACAATAATAATATCGAGAAAAATATTTGGCATAAGCCTATATAACTAAATTAACAACATCATAATATAACAAAACCCATGTTTACCCTCGTTGCAAGATTGTGCAAACCTTGGCAGCCAATTGGGCAGAGATAGAAGTGAAATCTCTCCCTTTTAAATTCAGCATTCTGAGTGTGCACACTAAAAAGACCTACACAAAAACCATCGTATCTACAAAGTAGGCCAGGTGCTCAGAAACAAAGATGTTGATACCATCATAATAAGAAGGACCAAGATATTTCACTTATGTTAAGCTAAGAACAGAAGCATAAACAAAATGTTATGTAGCGGATTTCATATACAATTTCATATAAAAAAAAGTACTGAGCAAATAAATATCATATAATCTTATACAAATTCCAAACACCATATTCCCTTTATTATGCAGTTGAGAATAGAATATCAACAAAAATGCTTCTGTCTATGCTAATTGTGACAAAATTATTTCATTTTATTGTTCAGATTCAAAGAATGATGCAAAAAATGACACATGTTGTTTTCAAAACAAAACGTGCAAGCTTTTCACAAAATCAACCTCAGTCAATTTTTGGAAAAGTTTAGTACATTGGTGTCCCTCTTACTTTGAGTTTTTAGCATTTTTGAATTGCCTTAAAACAATACCAAGTGAAAATGATCAATCAACACCTAAACATAATTAACACCATCTATATGTTAATAGAATTTAACTAGAACCTCTAAAATAAGATGAAAATACTAACAAACTCCATGACAATAGCCCCATGGTTTCAATTATGCCTCTTTTGAATACCTTCACTTAACCCAAACATGATACTAGCAGTTGTACAAACCCAATTGCCATAAAGTCCTTAACTCCAACATAAACGTCCTCATTGCCTAATTAAGCATCAACCTAAGATATTCAAACGTAAAAACCAATTCAACCTCATTGAAACATCACCAAAAACCAAAGCATCTAAATAGCAAAGAACCCCAAAAGAATCTGTCTTTAATTAACTCCACCGTCGCCAATCATAGAAACTTTACAATTCACATACTCCCACCATTCTCATGTTCCACTAATTCAATTGGCACTGATCTGACCATCATAACTAAAATTCCAGATAATTCCAATTAAACCTTTTTAATCCTCAACACTTGTTCAAGTGAACCCATCAACTAAATTCGTTGTAGAATCTAGGAATTACCTATTGTCCGATGGTGACAACTTCACACTAAGAGGCGTAGGGATGTTGGATAGCAACTGTGGGCAGTGAAATTGAAATGAGTTAAATAGATAGAGAAATATAGAGGACTAGAGAGCGAGACCAAGAAAAAGTGGGGCAATAGGAAGCTTCCAGGCACAGTGGTTTGTTCATGGCAATGATGGAATGGGGTTGCTATGTTCACTTCGTTGGCGGTACTTCGAATTGAAGCCGTGCGATGTAGCAACCTCCGTTGGTCAAAACTATGGTAATGGCAAAGAGGACAAACAGAGAGTTAGAGAGAGCGAAAAAATAGGCACAAAATAGAAAGATAGATTGAGCACGGGAGAGAGAGGTGCTCACTTGTGGCATTGTAGGAAGGTAGGGCTAAGATGGGTGGAGTCTTGGCAATGCAGCTCAACTTTATGAAATTAGCGGTGTTAGGGGAGATTTTTGTCATAAGCCCACATGCGCTCTCAAGGCTTAGCCCATCAAGGGGGCTTCACTAGAGTACAAAATAGGAAAACAAATGAGGTAAGACAGGAAGAGGAAAGAAAGGGAAGGAAGCAAAGCAATGTCAGGTTGGCATGAGGAAAAGAAAGGAAAAGACATAAGGAAGAGTGACATGACACTAAGGAAGGGAAAGAAAGGGATAAAAACAGAGGGACAGACGATTTGAGGGGGACTTCAAATGGACATGAAATCCTGCAATAGTGTACAGACCGAGAGGAGAGATAACGTATTATACAACGAGGATGAAAGATCCTGAGAGACTATACGAAGGTTCGCAGGTAGCGCGAGTGAGACCATCGTGAAGGCTGGTGGGCAGGAGTGAAATCATCACGAAGGCTCGAGGGTAGTGCGAACGGGACCAACACGAAGACTCACGGGTAGTCATACCATCATGAAGGACTCATCAGCCTGAACACTACCATAAGCTTAGCCCTTACCAAGTGCAAGCGGGCAGCTGACATCAACCGCCATACTCAGACTAGAAGCAACCCATTTTAGGGGGAAAAAAAGAAAAAAAAAAGAAAAGAAAAGAAAGAAAGAAACAAGAAGAGGAAGAAGAATGGAGAGAGTGAGAGAAGAAAGAAGAAGATAAATAGAAAAGAAAAAGCAAAGTAAGGAAGAAAAGAAATAACATCCATTAGTGGGCAAATTTCGGTCAAGCGAAAATTGGGCTACAACAACTAAAATACTCCGGTTTGTCTTCCTCAAAACTTGTGTGAGTTCTATTTTTTGCAAACATAATTGCTACTTGTGGTGCAAAACTCTAGCTATACGGCCCTACTTGGAATCTCCGCCAACTCACCCTTCTTGGCAATGTCAACGAGCAGGAGCAGGTATAATTGCAAACTACCCGAACAAACTACCTCTACGTATGGGTCAACAGGTGGGATTAGCCCTGGGATATCCTGATCTCCCCCATGGGGGAAAGCGAGTCCAGCCTTGAGGCTGTTCGAACATAACCCCGTCCCCATCGCGGTGAAGATGTGGATGGCCCCTCAGCCTTCCATGACTAACCCCCCCTCGCAGGGCACCAAAGGGAGGAATGTAATGCCAAAGGACTACTTTATTCCTCCTGTGGTAGGAAACGGGCTAGTCCAGGTGACTACCCAAATAGATTCGTTGTGGGCGTCAACCAGTGGGAGTGGGTCCAGTCAGGGACTGCACGAATAGATTACCTCTCCTTGAGGCACCACAGGATGAGGTGAGCTAGAGGCCATCTCGACCCTCCCGCTGGGGAGCGCAAGTCTATCCCTTTGGTTGCCCGAACATACCCTATTTCGACACAACAAAGAGTGGAAGCGGCATCAGCCAAGTCCTCACTTACCTACCCTACAATGTCAATAGGTGAGAGCGGATACAGTCATAAGCTGTCTAAACAGACTACCTCCATGTACAAGTCTACAGGTGGGATTAGCCCTGGGCTGTCCCAACCTCCTCCATGGAGAAGAGCAAGTCTAGCCCTGAGGCTGCTCAAACATGACCTCGTCCCCATTGCAATAAAGAGTGGATGGCCCCTAGGCCCTCCGATTATTACCCCTCCCGTGAAGTACCAAAGAGATGGGTGTAATGCCAAAAGGCTACTTAATCCCTTCAACAGCCGAGAGCGGGTCTATCCTTAGCAGCCAACATAGACTACCTCCACTTGAGGGTCAATAAGCAGGATTAGCCCTGGGCTGTCTTGACCTCTCCCGCGGAATAGAGCGGGACCATCCCTGAGGCTGCTTGAACATGACCCTATCCCATCGTGACAAAAGGATGACGACCTCCTTGGGGGACTAAAAGGGGAGGGTGTGGCTTGAGGCGCCTCAACCCTCCCTCGGTGGAGTGTGAGATAGTCCCAAGACTACCCATCTTAGATAACAACATCTCTTACGACAAATAATGCTCTAGCTAGAAAACTCAGAGAGACAAGTATCTTCATTGCACATCCATCAGACATCTCAGGTTTGCAAACTCCAATGATTATTTACACTAACTGCTTTGACCTCTACAGCATCAACAAGTGGCCCCCTCTTGACGAGCGCAAGGGTCAACAAGGTGCATACTATCTCACTGCACGGCCTCCATCAGAGTATTTGGGTAAGCTCGATCTTACATACCTCTAGGCCCCCTCTCACCAAGTGCAAGGGCCAACAAGGTGTGTACGATCTCACCGTGCGGCCTCCATCAAATTATTTGGGCTAGCCCGGTCTTACATACAGCTCAGCCCCTCTTGCCAAGCACGAGGGTAAATCAGGTGTGTACAATCTCACCACGCAACCTCCATCTGAGTATTTGGGCGAGCCAGGTCTTACATACAGCTCGGCCCCCCCTCTCCAAGCTTGAGGGTCAACAAGGCGAGCTAGGCTTACACCCTGCTCGGCCTCCGTCAGAGTATTCAGGCGTGCAATCTTACAAACCGCTCGACACCCTATCGCCAAGCATAAGGGTCAACGAGGCGAGCTCGGCTTAAGCGCCACTTGCCCTCCATTAGAGTCTTTAGGTGAACCCAGTCTTACATATCGCTCAGCCCCCTCTCATAGAGCGCAGCTAGGCTTACATGCCGCTCAACCTCCGTCAGATTATTTTGGGCAAGCTCGATCTTATGTACCTCTCGGCCCCCTATCATCGAGTGCGAGGGTCAACAAGGTGAGCTAGACTTACACACCGCTCAGCCTCCGTTAAAGTACTCGGGAAAGCTCTGCCTAACATGCCGCTCAACCCCCTCTGGCTAGGTGTGAGGGTCAACGAGGCAAGCCTGGCTTACGCGCCGCTCAACCTCCACCAAAGACTCCACGTGAGGCGACCTTCACTTGCAGTTCAACCTCCTCTAAAGACTCAAGTCAAGTTCAATCTTAACATGCAGCCCAACCTCCCTGTCACTCAAATAGGTGGGCAAGTTGGAGGACTGCCCAGCCTTCATTCGTTCGAGCATTTAGCAGTCGAGCCTATCTCCTGCATGACCGAGCTCCACACTCATGCGTTTCACAATCAATCCTATCTCTCACATGGCCCAGCCTTCCTTCGCACTCACACATTTCGTGGTTAAGCGTATCTCTCACCAAGACGAGGTGTGTGCTCGCACTTCAAGCAGTCGACCACATGTCCCTCCTAATCCTATCTCAGAAACCTTTACTGCTTAACGCAAGGAATGGATGAATAACGAATAGTTCCCAAAATTTATTTCTTTACAGACCTAGACAAATCAATTCGTATACATATTTTACTTTTGAAGATTCTCAAGGTCAGCTTTTGAGCCAAATTGCCCTTAAGAATCGTGAGCATCTGTTAGAGGAGATTTTTGTCATAGGCCTACAAGGGCTCTCAAGGCCTAGCCCATCAAGGGGGCTTCACTAGAGAACAAAATAGGAGAAAAATGAGGGAAGATGAGAAGAGGAAAGAAAGGGAGGGAAGCGAAGCAATGTCAGGTTAGCAGGAGGAAAAGAAGGGAAAATACGTGAAGAAGAGGGACATGACACTAAGGAAGGGAAAGAAAGGGATAAAAACAGAGGCACAGACGATTTGAGGGGGACTTCAAATGGACATGAAATCCTGCAATAGTGTACAGACTGAGAAGAGAGATAACGTAGTATACAATGAGGATGAAAGATCCTGAGAGACTATAAATCAATTTTATTATAGTGGATTCTCCCCTCCCCAAGCCCCTGTGGACGTAGGCCCAGTGTCAAACTATGTAAATCCACGTGTCTATCTTTCTCTATTTTTCCTGCATTTATCTACTTTCACCACTGTGGCCATGCACACGGACTCCGTACAGTTGCACCAGATCAGCAAGGGGCCCATACAGCCTCGTCTAGGCCCAGAATATTAGGGCCCACACATCGCCGACAAGGGCCCAACGCCACCTCAACACGCCACCTCAATGCCACCTCGTCATTTCATCCTCGTTTTACAAGACAGAGGACAACATCGTAAAAGACATAGGCCATGGTTACCCCCGTAGCAAGGTTGTGCAAAACTATCTTATTTAACATTTTGTATTCTAATAATATTTTAATTTTATAATATTCTTATTCAACTTTTTCTTTCTCATTTCCCAAAATCTCATAAAGTATCTTAACTTAAACTATTTCATTACTATTCATAAACTATCCCATTATTATTCACAAATTTTTTATCTCATCTCATATGTATAACCAAACGAGACCTAAATCCTCACATTTTCAAAAATACTTGGCGAATATAACTACACAAAATTCAGCCTTATCTTACACATAAGAATCATACCCTTTCATAACATCAAATTGATCACAAAAACATGCTTAACATACTCCACAATGGCCAAACAATACAAATCCACCACTACCACTAAGTATTCAACCATATGAAATTCTTCCCAATAGTACAAATAAACATGCTCAAATTTTCACCAAATATCTAAAAAAACCATAAAAATAAATAAATCCCCAACATTTGATCAAACTTGACATCAACTCAACACTAGTTAAGTCTAGGCATATACCCACGGTCAAAGGTGACCTATCTTAGGTAGGGGTGAACATGAGTCGGTCGGACTGACTACCTTCAACGAAGACCGGCCATCGGATTTAGGAATCGACCGAAACTAGTGGAGAACCAATAAGCCAAGTGTAGAAAATAATGAAAATCAACGTCGGTCGGTCCGATCCTAGTTCGACGCAGGGAAAAACTGCCGAATCGGCCAACCCTGTATAAGTATATTTTTTATATATACCTTACACAAAATGATGTCGTTTCATATTAAACGGCATCGTATTGTTTTAATACGTTTAAGAAAAAAAAATAAGCTAGGATGACGCCGTTTGGGTTACCCCCCCCCCCCCCTCTTCTTTCTTCTTTGTCTCACTCTCTCAAAACTCCTCAACAACGTGACCTCAACTCCTCACTCCTCATCTCAATGCCTCTGCCTCACAGTCACAACGACTTCGTCTGGCATCCCTCCCATTCAACAGTGCCTTTGTGACTTCCATTCAACCTGAACTGCCGCCGACAAACCCTCAAGCCTCTGTGACTCCCTCCCATTTGGATTTTCATTTTTCTCAATGAGTGCTTTTCTCCGTTCCTCCGTGAGCATTCTTATCTCTTTCCCTCTCAATTAAAAATTATATATATTATATATAATTGTAAAGAGCATCTAATTTTTTAGATTGTGAATTGCACTTCCCGTGAGGTTTGTCAAATTATATATATTATAATTTTTTTGAATTTATATATATGTAAAATTGTCAAATTAGCCATGCTATTGTGAATTTATTGATTGTGAATGTGTGAGGTTTGTCCTATGAGTATTGTTTAGATTGTGAATTCACTGAATTGCACTGCTCGTGAGGTTTGTTAAATTATATATATTATAAATTTTTTGAATTTATATATATGTAAATTTGTCAAATTAACCATGCTATTGTGAATTTATGGATTGTGAATTTGTGAGGTTTGGCCTAGGAGTACTATTTGGATTGTAAATTGCACTGCCCGTGAGGTTTCAAGCTTATAAAAAAAAAGGCTTATGATATAAATTTGGTTTGTGCTGTGACTGCTCCCATTTGGTTTGAGAACTGCACTATTTGTGACTCCCTCCCATTTGGTTTGTGTTGTGACTGTTTTGTGTCTCTGTATGTATAAAATAGTTTGATATAAATTGTCAAGGATACGTTACCTTAATCATGGCCTTAATATTTGGCTTGATACTTTGTCCTTAATTCTAGGAGTATATTTGTACAGTTTTATTCTTTCCTTTTTGTACAATGTAATTACCTTTATATAAATGAGAATACTCACCATGATGAAGTGTGGTGATTTTACAAACCTTTACATGGTATCACAGCCCTCTCGGATTGACCTCCACCGATCCACCTTGCTTCAATGGCTGCTGAAAACTCCTCCCCCACCCTTCTCCCTTTCAATACCATGATTCACATGGTAACTATCAAACTCTCCTCCTCAAACTATCTCCTATGGAAAAGCCAGCTTATTCCCCTCCTTGATAGCCAAGAACTCCTCGGTCATGTGGATGGCACACTTGCTCCTCCTCCACGTTTTGACCCTGTTAATTCTCAGACACCAAGCAGCAAGCACTTGGCGTGGAAGACCACTGACCAGCGCCTCTTGAGTCTACTGCTCTCCTCTCTCACGGAGGAAGCCATGGCCGAAGTAGTTGGCCTCTCCACCTCACGTGAAGTCTGGTTGGCTCTTGAAAACACCTTCAGTCATAGATCCAAGGCTAGAGAAATTTGTCTCAAGGACGATTTGCAATTGATGAAACGTGGGACACGTTCGGTCACAGAGTATGCTCGGGCATTCAAGGCCCTTTGTGATCAACTCCATGCTATTGGCCGACCCGTTGACGGAACTAATAAAGCTCACTGGTTCCTCCGTGGACTAGGATCGGAGTTCATCAGTTTCTCCACTGCTCACATGGCGCAAACACCTCTGCCTCCCTTCACCGATTTAGTCTCCAAGGCCGAAAGCTTTGAGCTTTTCCAGAAATCTCTTGATTTTTCTGGACCACCACCTGCTGCTTTTACAGCCTCAAATCGTGGACATCAACGCTCCCATGCCAGGAATTTCAGTCGGCAACAACAGGGCCGAAATTCCTCTTCTCACCGTGGTAATGGCCGCTCCAGCAATGGGCAAGGACACCGTCCACCACGTTGCCAAATCTGTCGACAGGAAGGGCATTATGCTGACCAGTGCAACCAGAGGTATGCACGGGGAGGAGAAGCTGTCGGCAACACAGCTCACCTAGCAGAGGCTTTCAACACCTCCTGCTCTATTACTGGACCCGAGTCCAGTGATTGGTACCTAGACACAGGGGCTTCGGCCCATATGACACCGGATCCCTCCACATTGGATCATGCAACCAATTATATGGGTAAGGATAGTGTAATTGTTGGGAATGGTGCTTCCCTACCAATTACCCACACTGGTACAATCTCTCCTACCCCAACCCTTGATTTATTGGATGTTTTAGTTGTTCCCCGTCTCACAAAAAATCTCCTTTCAATTAGTAAATTAACCTCTGATTTCCCTTTCTCTGTTACATTTACTAATAACCTTTTCTCTATTTAGAATCGTCAAACGGGAAGGGTGGTGGCAACCGGTAAACGAGATGGCGGCTTATATGTGCTGGAGCACGACAATTCTGCTTTTATTTCTATTTTTAAAAATAAGGCTCTTCATGCCTCGTATGATTTATGGTATGCTCGTCTTGGACATGTGAGCCATTCTGTTATTTCTTTTTTAAATAAAAATGGCCATCTCTATCTTACCTCATTATTGCCTTCTCCTTCATTATGTGACACATGTCAACTTGCTAAAAGTCATCGCTTGCCTTATTCTCGTAATGAACGTCGCTCATCTCGTGTGTTAGATCTTATTCATTGCGATCTTTGGGGTCCCTCTCCAGTCAAATCAAAATTGGGATTTATTTATTATGTGATCTTTATTGATGATTATTCCCGGTTTACTTGGCTCTATCCTTTGAAATTAAAATCTGACTTTTACGATGTTTTCATTCACTTTCAAAAATTTGTGGAAAACCAACATTCCACCCATATCAAAATTTTTCAAAGTGATGGTGGTGCTGAGTTTACAAGCAATCGCTTCAAAGCTCACCTTCGCACCTCGGGTATTCACCATCAACTCTCTTGCCCTTATACAACTGCTCAAAATGGCCGTGCCGAAAGAAAACACCGACATGTCACCGATACAGGTCTGGCTCTCCTTTTCCATTCCCATCTCTCTCCTCATTTTTGGGTTGACGCCTTTAGCACTGCAGCATACATCATCAACCGCTTGCCCACACCGCTTCTTGGAGGTATGTCTCCCTTTGAACTTCTCTATGGTTCTTCACCAAATTATGAGAATTTTCATCCTTTTGGTTGTCGTGTCTATCCTTGTCTGCGTGATTATATGTCTCACAAATTTTCCCCTCGCAGCCTCTCTTGCATTTTTCTTGGCTATAGCCCTTCTCATAAAGGTTTTCGCTGTTTTGATCCCACCACCTCCAAGCTTTATATCACTCGTCATGCTCAATTTGAAGAAAACCATTTTCCCTCCCGAGATACCTCCCTAGGCCAGCCCTCTTCCTCTCTCCATTTTTCGAATTTCCTTGAACCAAGCGTGCCTCCTATTGATCCATCTTCATTGTCTCCTATGCACCCATTCCCGACTATTACTCCATCCGGATCTAACCCGTGTGTTATTTGTACTGACCCAGTGGATGAGTCCTTGCAGGTTCCTGACTCTCTTGCAAGTCCATCTTTCCCACCACCGGAGTCTCAACCACCTCCTGTTTCTGATGTTACTCCTCCTCCTGCTCCTCCGTTGGGTTCTCATCCGATGATCACTCGTGCTAAAGCTGGCATCTTCAAGACCCGTCATCCGGCGAATCTCAGTATTCTCGGCTCTTCTGGACTTCTCTCTGCTCTGCTTGCCTCCACTGAGCCCAAAGGTTTCAAGTCTGCTGCTAAGAATCCTGCATGGCTTGCTGCCATGGATGAAGAAGTTCAAGCTCTGCAACATAATCGCACCTGGGTTTTAGTCCCTCGCCCAGCTAACACCAATATTGTCGGCTCCAAATGGGTGTTTCGGACCAAATATTTGCCTGATGGATCTATTGAGCGCCTCAAGGCTCGTCTTGTGGCCAAAGGCTATATTCAGGTACCTGGTCTTGATTACACTGACACTTTCAGTCCTGTTATTAAGGCTACTACTGTTCGTGTTGTGCTCTCTCTTGCTGTCACCAACAGATGGCCTCTCCGCCAACTTGATGTGAAAAATGCCTTTCTCAACGGCACTCTTACTGAAAATGTCTATATGGAACAGCCCCCTGGATACATTGATCCCCGGTACCCGAATCATGTCTGTCAGTTGAAGAAAGCTCTCTATGGCCTTAAACAAGCTCCTCATGCTTGGTTTCAGCGCTTCAGTTCTTTTCTTCTCACTCTAGGGTTTTCTTGCAGCCGTGCAGACACCTCTTTGTTTGTCTTTCATCAGTCCTCTGCCACTATTTATCTGCTCTTATATGTTGATGATATCATCATTACTGGCAACAACTCTTCTCTTCTTGACAGCTTTGCTCGCAAGCTCAATTCCGAGTTTGCCACAAAAGATTTGGGCTCTCTTAACTATTTTCTTGGTTTGGAAGCCACTTCCACTAGTGATGGTCTCTTTATCAGTCAGTTGAAATATGCCCACGATATTCTGACTCGCGCCCAGTTACTTGACAGCAAGCCTGTTCACACTCCTATGGTTGTCTCTCAGCATCTGGCTAGCGGTGGTCCTGTTTTCTCCGACCCCACTCTCTACCACTCTCTAGTTGGTGCCCTCCAGTACTTGACCATCACTCGCCCGGACATTGCTCATGCTGTTAACTCTGTCAGTCAGTTCCTGCATGCTCCTACTACTGACCACTTTCTTGCAGTCAAGCGCATCTTACGCTATGTCAAGCGCACCCTTCACTTTGGGCTCACCTTTCGCCCTTATCCTGCTTCTGGAGCTCTTGTTGCTTACTCTGATGCTGATTGGGCCGGTTGTCCTGATACTCGTCGTTCCACCTCTGGCTACTCTATTTATCTTGGTGATAATTTAGTTTCTTGGAGTGCTAAGAAGCAACCCACGGTTTCCCGTTCTAGTTGTGAATCTGAATATCGCGCTCTTGCAACTACCGCGGCGGAACTTCTTTGGCTCACTCATCTCCTTCATGATCTCAAGGTTCCCATTTCTCACCCGCCTATTCTCTTATGTGACAACAAGAGTGCAATCTTCTTAAGCTCCAATCCCGTTTCTCACAAACGGGCCAAGCATGTTGAGTTAGATTATCATTTTTTTTGGGAACTTGTTATTGCTGGCAAACTTCGCACTCAATATGTGCCCTCTCATCTTCAGGTGGCTGATCTCTTCACCAAAAGTGTTTCTAGACCTCTCTTTGAATTTTTTCGTACCAAGCTTCATGTCCGTTCCAATCCGACGCTCAGCTTGCGGGGGGGTGTCAAGGATACGTTACCTTAATCATGGCCTTAATATTTGGCTTGATACTTTGTCCTTAATTCTAGGAGTATATTTGTACAGTTTTATTCTTTCCTTTTTGTACAATGTAATTACCTTTATATAAATGAGAATACTCACCATGATGAAGTGTGGTGATTTTACAAACCTTTACATAAATTGAGGGAAGATGAGTGAACAACCTAGATTAGAGTCTTAAACTTGTGATGTTTGCCATGTTGCAAACTAGCTGCTGTATAATTATAATTTGTGTTATGCACTATGAATAAAAAATGAATCTCAACCAAAAATTAACTTGGAAGATGATTTGAGGAAGACCCAAACATCAAAACCCCCTACTGCCCCTAGTAGTACTTGTCCATTACCTAAGAAATGGAAAGGGAAGGATGTATCGATTGTATGAAATTATTTCACAAAGGTGGAGGGTTGTCATGTAGATGATCCGAAGGCTAAATGTAATTATTGTGGTAAGATGTAGGCTTACCACTCAAAGAGGAACGAAATTTCAACAATGCAAAATCATTTACCTTCATGTCCAAAAAAATCCTCGTAAATGTGAACCTTTGGATAGGTACAAAAAGACATTAACAGGTGAGGTATCACCTGAGGAGGAGGTTGGATAGAGTAATAGTAGTACGTTAAGGACTCTTGTAATCCACAAATATAGTGAAGAGATTACGAGGTTGGCTATAGCAGAAATTGTAATTATTAATGAGATGTCATTTAGGGTTGTTGAGGGACAAGGATTTAGAAAGTGTGTTGATCTCTTAAATCTCAATTTAAAGTGTCATTTTGTGTCACAGTTGCAAGAGATTGTATATAGTTGTATAGAGTAGACAAGGGGAAAGTTAAAAAAATGTTTAAAGATGGTGACATGCGGATTTCATTGACAATCGATACATGGACATTGGTACAAAATTTCAATTATATATGTCTAATTGCACACTTCATTGATAAGGATTTGAAATTGTAGAAAAAAAATCATTAATTTTTATTTAATTCCTAATCATCAAGGTGATACTATTGGGATGCATGTTGAGTCGTGCTTGCTTGACTGGGGCATGATGATAGAATATTTACCGTAACTATTAATAATGCAAGTTTAAATGATACTGCAATTTTCCAATTGAAACAGTTTTTTACAGGGAATGTGTTGGGGGTAAGTATATACACGAGATGTTGTTTTTATATATTGAATCTTATTGTGAATGAGGGTTTGAAGGAGTTCAATGACGCCATTACAATGGTTAGAAATACAGTTAGATATGTGCATTCATCCCTCACAAGATTAGACAAGTTTAAGAGCTGTGCAGAAAAAGAAAAAATTGATTGTAAGAAAATGTTGTGTCTTGATGTATAGACAATATGAAACTCATTTTATATAATGTTGGAGGTGGCTGAGAAGTTTGAGAATGTTTTTAGGCAGATGGAGAGTGATGATTATAATTTCCTCTCTTACTTTGATGATGGGCACATAGGACCTCCTAAAACTAGGGAGTGGCAGAAAATGTGGGTGTTTGTCAAGTTTTTGGAGATGTTTTATAATACTACTAATAGATTTTCTGAGTTTTTATATGTGATAGCAACACCAATTTTTTGGAGATTTTTTATCTCCAATCTAAGTTGATTATACTGAGCGAGAGTACTAATAGTGTTTAAGGAGTATGGCCATAAACATGAGAGCAAAATATGATAAGAATTTGGGGTCATTAGATAAGACAAACTTATTCATGTTAATTACTGTTGTGCTTGATCCACTAAGTAAGTTAGGGTTTTTTACTTTCCACGTGAAGAAAATTCATGATCAATTTTGTGCTGAGAAGTTAGTCTCGAGTGTGAGACAAGTATTAGCATATTTGTATGCAAAGTATAATGCTACATTCGGTTTCACCACGAATACCCAAGTTCCTCAACCCCCTCCAACATCTAGATCCATGAATGAAGGTGATGACAAACGTGAGACCAAATGGTTCCAAGAGTGGTATAGGGCATCTTCCACCATGGAATCTAGTAATACCATAATAGAAGTGGATCGATATTTATCAGATGGTTGTGAGGCACTCAAGCCATCATTTGACTTGTTGACTTGGTGGAAAGTTACTGAACCTAACTATCCTATACTTGCAAGGATTGCACGAGACTTATTGATCATGCCTATTTCCACGATTACTTCCAAGTCAATATTTAGTATGGGAGGTTGTGTGCTTGATCCTTTTTGGAGTTTGTTAGCTCCAAGAACCGTTGAGGCACTTATTTGCACTCAGAATTGGTTATGGCATCCATCAACACCCATTGATATCTAGGAGGTTATGAATAATGTGGAGAGCTTTATAGTAAAATCGAGTAATGTTTTCTTTGTTTTCATTGTAATTTAATTTAAGTATTTTTCATAATCTAAATTCACTGACATTTGATGTTTTATTCTTATTTATTCTTGTCGAGTTGGGCGCACGATCAAACGTGACAACTATTGAAGATTAAAACTTGAAGCAACAATGAGCAAACATGAAAATCGATATTTTTTTTCATTGTTGCTACTTGCTATGTTTAAGTCTTTAAGATAATTTGTTTTCATTTATTTATGTTGTTTTTTTATTTGCGTTTTACAATGCTTAAGACAACTTGGCTTGTTTTGTAAATTTGTAATATGTAATACTAAACATCTAGTGAAGTTATTTTTAATTATGTAGTACTAAGTAATATAACTATTAGTTACTAGTTAGTAACTTAGTAGTTACTAAATGTTATGAATGATGAATTTACAAGATCCTGGATGATGAATTGGATGATTAGTTGAGAACAAAAGCTTAAAAAGATTTTGGATGATGAATTGAGAAAAAAAGAAAGCCCAATAATATAATGACTTGGGTAAAAAAAAATGCCCCAGACCTATAAACCGACCGTGAACCAACTAGCAACTGGTCTGGTCGGTTTTACCCCCTTTACACGATCGGTTTCAACCGGTTTCCCCCATAAAAAATAGCATTTCAGCCGATATCAGTTTTTGCATAAAATCGAACCACATAGGTCAATTTTTAGGTCTAATCTTAGATTTAAGGAGGGCAGGGGTTTTCAATGTGCGATCGAGCTTGGCAACATGTAGACATCGACAATGTTGGGTGGCATCATAAGGCTTGTGGTGGCATCTAGCGAAGCTCAAGCAACAGTGCAGTCGATGGTGGTGTTTGCTCTCAGTAGTAGGGACAACTTAGGCTCGTTGAATAGTAGTCTAGACAGAGGTGTGGTGATGTGAGAATGGTTACAACCACTTGTTTGGCACATCACAAATGTAATGCCCCAAGGGAGGTTCAAACTAAATTAGAGCCTATACTCCAAAAAGACTATTTATTGATACAATGGAGCCCCATTGGACCCATTAAAGAGAAAAAACTTCTGTTTCTCAAGAAATGTGAAACCTCATACATGATACATCACCTACCATTATCACTTAGTATGGGGTATCACAATCTTCCACTTTTTAAATTCTCGACGTCCTCATCTAGCCAATCTGTCATGCGTGGCACGACTTAAGTCTCATATTTCTGGTCATGATAGACTCTAATACCATTTGTAATGTCCTAAGAGAGGCCTAGCTATCCCACATGTGGGTCTATAATCCAAAAGGAATAACCAATAATATAATTGAAACCTCATTAGACCCATTATAAAGAGCAAGAACTCCTCCTTTTAAGCAATTTGGAATTCCATATAGCACCGATCATTATCACTCAATATGGGTATCACAACAGAGGTGAGGTAGAATTAAAGAGACCAAGATAGAGACTGAGAGGGACAAACCAAGAGATAGAATGATTGAGAAAGTGGTAAGAATTGGTCGCATTTCCTTTATGTGTTTTACATTTTTTCTTCTCTCCACTTTTTTATTTTCCTTTCATTGTCCACATTCCCCTCTTATTCTGACAACTTCCATTTACTTGTTTCCTCTTTGTCTTTCATTTATCTCTCTTACTTTATCCTCTAGTGGTGCGACCTTTCTCTTTGGACTAGGCTTAGTACCGGTCTTACTTTGGACTCTGCATATTTTATCTCCTCCACAGTCAATAATTAGTTTTGAATGAGTTAAGCTCATACTCCAACAACCAAACCCAGCGTAAACTCCCTTACCGAAATAAAAATAAAATAGATCACCCGGTGGCGCGATCCAAGACCTCTACATAGACTATATTGGGAAAAGTCCTTTGACTTTTCCATTTGCACAAATACAATATGTAGGCGTATTACTAGATTCCTCGTCCATTCATCCAATAATTTGGAAAAGCTAGCAGAAAATAAAATTTCAGACTTCTAATTAAGCTCTGTATCGTAATGATAGTTTTGTTGAACATATTTTGATCACTATGCTAAAGAATTAAAATAAAAAGTATTTCTAATATACAATAAAAAGCGGTCAAATCATTCATTATTCTAAAGAGAACTACTACAAATACAAAATGATTATACAAAATAAATCTACAAACTTATGTGATTTTGTAATAAAAGTAACTTTAGAATTTGATGCACCATATCAAGCCACATAAGTTTGTGGGTTTAATTTTATATAATCCTTTTTTAGTTAAAATATTTTCCTATTCTCTAAAAGCATTCACTAGAACAACTTAAAATTACACCAATTTTCTTACGTACATCACTACCCCTAGTTATTGGTGATCGAGTCATGTAACGGAACAACTTCAATTCCTTCTTAATGGTAATTTAAAAAAAAAAAGAACTCACTAGTGATATTAATTTGCATCATAATGTCTTGATTTTAATTTTGAATTTGAAACATTTAATAATCATAATGTATTACTGCAATAAATAGAAAATCATGACTAATTAGCTAGTTTAAGAGCTTTAGGACTTATGCTTTATATTTTAGTGTTTTAATTAGGTCTAAATAATTTTGTGAATCATATTTAAAAAAAAAAAAAAAGGTCACGCATCTTCTATATGACATCTTGCATGTGCTTCAGGTCATGTGTAAAATTCACTTTCAAACGAAATCCTGTCAAAAGATTTCCAATCAGTCAGCCCCATGATCGATGCCAACTATTCGAGGTAGACTCCCCGCTCTATCGCAGACGACTTACACAAACGAATGGTAGAAGTTATAATAAAATTACAGCACTGCTAGGTGCAGTCGGCCTTTACAAGCGTGATGTAAACGACGTACAAGAGAAATAAAAAAAAAGGCTTCATGTGTACTTTTTTTATTTTCTTTTTAACTCGTCTCTCTCTCTCTCACATGCAGCTTTTTCTCTCTTTAAGTTTGAGTAGGCAGTTTGAGTCGGCCATGGGAGCCTCCGAAGAAGAACATGCGATCAAAAGTGAAAAAAAAAAACTGCATGTTCTGAAAAAGGGAAGAAGACCATCTGAATGAAAAAGAAGAGGTCCAAACCCAGAAGAGACCGGTAAAAAAAAAAAAAAAACACAGAAGACGACTTCTTTCATGGGTATTCTCACGTTTAAGAGCCAATTTTTAATTTTGATTTGGAAAAGAAGAGAAAATGAAGAAGTCGTCTTCTGGTTTCTATTTCAGATTTGGGAAGAGGAAGAGGGAGGAGAAAACAAATGAAGAGAGAGAGAGGTCCGATGGAGATGGAGGGAGGGAGTGAGTGAGAAATGAAATTTAGAGGAATAGAGAGGGGGGAACGAAAAGGGAGGCAGATGAAGAGAGAAATAAAAAAGGACACGCCGACTGCACGCCGATTACATCAGTCGATTGTATATATCATTTTTCATAAAATTATATGTACTTATACGACTGCACATAAGTTAAAGTTAAATATTATAAATCGGGTAATACGTAAGCCATACTGCTAGCACAATGTGAGAATTATTTTTTTTTATCATGTTTTTATAAATATTTTTTTAACATCTTTAATCATTAGAAAAAAGATAAAAAGATAAATAAAAATACTTGGTTAACTAATAATCACTAATAATTAATTCCTTAACTATTAAATAAATATAAATTAATTAAAATGCATCATGAGTACTCCACTAACATAATCCTTCAAAATATTCTTAAACTTCTGAACAAAGTCATACATGCCTTCTATTCGAGGTCAGCTCTAGCAGATAAGGATGAGACAGTACTAATTTAAACAACATTTTCTTGTGCTATGATCACGCCGGATTCCTTTATTACATTATTAATTATTTTACATATTCGACGCATAATTTGATATTATCAGGTGATCAATTTATAGCTGTACACTTTCTTTATTTAATATTTCTTGACCCCAATTCTCCGGCGATGGATCAGCGATTCAGCATCACGAAGTTTGTCTTTCGAAAGAATATAAAGTACGTGAGCTTCATCAATGCCTAGGAATAAATGTGCCATTTCCATTTACTTGTGATCTCTTCTTTTGATGTTTGTTTTCCCAAAACATGACTACTACTACCACTTTCAACGACTTTTTCAAGCTAACATTCTTTGCCTTTTTGGTTTTTCCCTCTGCAAATTCAGTTTCTTTCAAGATATCTCGCTTTGAGTCCAATCTCTCCAATATACAATATCATGGAGATGCTGTAACTTCAGTTGGAGCTGTTGAGATGAACAAAGTCAATTATCTATGTCGTGTTGGCTGGGCCAAATATGCGGAGAAGGTGCCACTCTGGGACTCCAAAACTGGAAATCTCTCCGACTTCGCAACTCGTTTTTCCTTCATTATTGATACCCAAGGCAGTGATAGTTATGGTCATGGGCTTGCATTTTTCCTTGCACCTGTTGGGTTTGAAATACCACCAAATTCAGCAGGTGGCTTTCTGGGTCTGTTTAACACCACATCCAGTGATTCAATTCTCAACCAAATTGTTCTGGTTGAGTTCGATTTTTTCGTGAATTCTGAATGGGATCCTCCATTTCAGCATGTAGGTATCAACAATAACTCCATTTCTTCTGCTGTCTACACTCCATGGAATGCTAGCTTACACAGTGCAGATACTATCGATGCATTTATTATCTACAACGCTTCAAGTAAGAATTTGAGCGTCTCTTGGACATTTCGAAGGACTTCCCTTCCTCATGACAATACTAGCCTTTCATACAATATTGATCTCTCAAAGGTTCTTCCTGAGTGGGTCACAATTGGATTTTCAGCTGCTACAGGTTCGAACGTTGAGCGGCATACGCTTTTGTCATGGGAGTTCAGTTCAAGCTTGGATATAAAAGAAATGAACAGAAGAAAGAAGATAAATATAAGATTAATCGTGGGTTTGTCAGTTTCTGGTGTTGTTTTGATAGCTGGGATTATTATAGGCTTTATAGTACTCTGGAGGCGTAAACAGAAGGCAAAAGAACGAGCAGAAGCAATGAACTTAACATCAATTAATGATGACCTAGAAAGAGGTGCGGGACCAAGGAGGTTCTCTCATAAAGAGCTTGCTTCGGCTACCAACAAATTTGCAAATGAGAGGAAGTTGGGTGAAGGAGGATTTGGTGCCGTTTACAAGGGCTACTTAGCAGATGTAGACATGCCAATCGCGGTGAAGAAAATCTCAAGGGTATCTAGACAAGGGAAAAAAGAATACATAACAGAGGTATCTAGACAAGGGAAAAAAGAATACAGAACAGAGGTAAAGATCTTTAGCAGGCTAAGGCACCAAAATTTAGTGCAACTCATAGGATGGTTGTTAAATCCACCCTAAGTGTAAACCCTCTCACATGCACCGTTTCTTAGTTTGTTTTATTAGGCACTGTTTGGTGCATTAGGTGCAAATTTTCTGTAGCAATTTATGGCCATAAATTGCTGCACCGTATATGTAACAGTGAGGTTCCCTCTCCTATAAAAGGAGAGCTTCAGCTCATGTAATTGCAAGGGCATCAAGAGAGAAGCAAGTGAGGGGAAAAACAGAGAGAAAAGAGAGGGTACGTGAGAGAGTTGAGAGAGTTTTGTAAATTTCTTACAAACTCAGTAAAAGAGGCTCCAGTGGACGTAGGCAACTTGCTGAACCACTTAAATATTATTTTGTGTGATTTTCGGGCAGGTTTAAGGCTCAACAATTGGTATCAGAGCCCTGGTTCAAACTGTCTGAAAATTCAAGTTGCTCAAAATTAATTTTTGACAACTCCAGGGTGTTCCTCGCGTCGAGACGAATCCGTTGCCGCAAACGGAATCGAAAACGGAGGTCGGAAGAGCCTACACGCGCCCCTAGAAGCTTAGCGCGTGCATCTGCTGCAACTCACGTGCCCCACGCGCATCGGAGGTTGAAGACGAGTGAGTCCCACGCGCCCCCACGCGCTTTAGAGGAGGAAGACGCGTGTCAGTCATGCGCCAGACGCGCCCAACAGACGTTCAGCGCGTGTTGAACACGCGCCCCCACTCGCACTGCTCCGCGTGTATATCTCACGCGCCAGATGATCAGAACCGTCCATTTTTCCAGATCCATTTCGGCTTGATCTAAGCCATTCTGAGTCCGATTTTAACAATCAAATAGTGCTTTCCTACTATTTGGATCGTTCCGGACTCATCCGTACGGTTAGAATTTTGAAATTTTGATTCTAAATTTTCTAAATTCAAATGGAAGGATCTGAAAGAGATAGGAGCTCTGAAAATGCCAGTAGCTCAGGACGTCGGTCCATAGTGTCAAATGCAAAATTTGAAGTTGAAAAGTTCGATGGAACCAGCAATTTCGGCATGTGGCAGTGTGAGGTTATGGATGTGTTGATCCAACAGGGGTTGGATATTGCCTTGGAGGAGAAGCCAGATGAGATGACTGAGAAGGATTGGAGAAAGCTTAATACCCAAGCTTACAGTACAATCCGGTTATGCCTTACCAAAGAGCAGAAGTATTTTGTCATGAGAGAGACAAATGCTAGGGAACTTTGGAAGAAATTGGAGGACAAGTTCATGAAGAAGAGCATTGAGAGCCGTCTGCACTTGAAGAAAAAGCTCTTCAGATTCCAATTTCGTGAAGGTATTTCCATGTCTGAGCATCTAAATAGTTACAACCAAATTCTTGCTGATTTGTTAAACTTGGATGTTGAAATCCAAGATGAAGATAAGGCTTTACTGCTGTTAAATTCCTTGCCTGATACATATGATCATTTAGTTACTACTCTATTGTATGGGAAGGAAAAGATCAGTTTTAATGATGTATCCAGCTCTTTGATTAGCAATGAGTACAGCAGAAAGGATAAGCAGGTACATCAAGATACATCAAGTGAAGCGTTAACAGCAAGGAGGAGATCACAGTCAAGGAATCCCGGAAGGAGGAAAGGTTTTCACTCGAAAACCCGGGCCACATCACGTGGTCCATCAGTCGGCAGAAAACTCGCCAGAGACGAGTGTTCCTTTTGTCACAACAAAGGACACTAGAAGAGGAATTGTCCTAACCGGAAGGGACAACAGCAGAATCAACCCACCACAGCCAATGTCGTGGACAGAGATGACAAGTCAGATTTTGCCTTGGCAAGTTCTTCATCCATTTGTCATTCCGATGAATGGATTATGGATTCCGGATGTACCTATCATATGTGTCCCAATCGGGACTAGTTTACTGACTTCACAAAAATTGATGGTGGAGCGGTACTTATAGACAATGATAGTGCCTGTAAGACTCAAGGAATAGGTAGCATTCGGTTAAAGTTGCACGATGGCAGCGTCAAGACTCTGACAGAAGTTCGGTACGTTCTGGACTTGCGAAAGAATCTCATCTCACTGGAATCTCTGGATTCAAAGGGATTTAGGATCACCATTGAAGACAGAACTCTCAAAGTACTATTGGGAGTTCAGGTGGCAATGAAGGGTTTGAGGCGAGGAAACATGTACTTCTTGCAAGGAAGTATTGCTGATGGAAGAGCTTCCACATGCTGTGAGAAGCTAGATCAGACTGATGCTGACACCACCAGTCTTTGGCATATACGTGTGGGACACGCCGGAGAAAAAGCTTTGCAAACACTGGTGAAGCAAGGCTTACTCAAAGGTGCCAAAACTGGTAAATTGTCCTTTTGTGAGCACTGTGTATTAGGGAAGCAGAAGCGGATCAAGTTCGGAACCGCTGTACACAATACACAGGGAATTCTTGACTATGTACACTCCGATATTTGGGGACCTACCCAAAATGCATCTTTGGGAGGTAAGCATTGGTTTGTAACATTTGTAGATGATTATTCTCGTCGTGTATGGGTATATACGATGAAGAGTAAAGATGAAGTGCTGAAAATCTTCCTTGATTGGAAGAAAATGGCTGAAACTCAGACCGGCAGAAAGATCAAGCGGCTCAGATCTGATAATGGAGGTGAGTACACTTCAAATCCCTTCATGGAAGTATGCTGGAGAGAGGGTATTGTCAGACACTTCACGGTTCGAGGTACACCGCAGCAGAACGGTATGGCAGAACGAATGAATCGTACTTTACTAGAGAAAGTACGATGTATATTGCTGGATGCTGGATTCAGTAAACAATTTTGGGCGGAAGCTGTGACATATGCCTGCCACCTCATCAACCGACTACCCGCAGCTGCCAATGACGGGAAGACGCCCATTGAAATGTGGAGAGGTAAACATGCTACTGATTATGATTTTTTACACGTTTTCGAATGTCCTGCTTACTATCATGCTAAAGAAAGTAAGCTAGATCCTAGAGCTAAGAAAGCAAAATTCTTAGGCTTCAGTACTGGTGTAAAAGGATATAGACTCTGGTGCATAGAGTCTAAAAAGGTAATAATCAGTAGAGATGTTACTTTCAACGAATCTGAAATGCTTAAGTCACATAAGCATAAAGATTCCAAAGATGGCAGCAATGATGGCGAAACATCAGATGATTCGCAGACTGTGAAGTTTATTACTTCAATGAATTCGGGAAAGCATGGACAAGATGAAGTTGATAGTCCAGTCACAGTACCTCCAAGTCAACCCGAATCAATAGCAACCAACAGACCGAGAAGAGAGAAACGTGTTCCGTCACGTTATACAGACTATGTGACATATGCATTACCAGTTGAAGGGGGTGAGATCCCAACCACTTACAGAGAAGCCATACAGTCTAGTGAACAAGTGAAATGGACAAAGGCTATAAATGAAGAGATGCAGTCTCTTCACCAGAATCAGACTTGGGAGCTTGTGCCGCTTCCAAAAGGAAAGAAGACGATTGGTTGTAAGTGGATCTTCAATCAGAAAGATGATCAAGGTGCTAAAAATGGAGTGCGATATAAAGCTAGGTTGGTAGCCAAGGGCTACGCTCAGACAGAGGGAATTGACTACAGTGAAGTATTCTCTCCTGTTGTGAAGCATTCATCCATTCGGATATTGCTAGCTTTTGTTGCACAATATGATCTTGAGTTAGCACAGCTTGATGTGAAAACAGCTTTCTTACATGGTGATCTGGAAGAGGAGATTTATCTGTCTCAACCAGAAGGATTCAAAGAAGCTGGCAAAGAAAATTGGGTATACAGTCTAAAGAAATCTCTCTATGGCTTGAAGCAGTCACCTCGGCAATGGTATAAACGGTTTGACCGTTTTATGATGGATCTGAAATACACTCGTTGCCAATACGATCACTGTGTATATTTCAGAAAACTTACAAATGGATCTTTCATTTATTTGCTTTTATATGTAAACGATATGTTAATAGCATGTAAAAGCAAGGGGGAGATAGATCGTTTAAAAATTCAGTTAAGTCAAGAGTTTGAAATGAAAGATCTAGGAGAAGCACGAAAAATATTGGGGATGGAGATCAACAGAGATAGGGTGAAATGCACAGTTCACCTTACTCAGAAGCAATATCTGAAGAAAGTACTGAAACGATTCAACATCGACTCGAAGATGAAGCCAGTGAGTACTCCTATGGCCCCATATTTCAAGCTCAGTGCATTGCAGTCTCCTAAAACTGATGAAGAGCGAGACTATATGAGGAATGTCCCATATGCAAGTGTTGTTGGAAGCTTAATGTATGCCATGGTGTGTACACAACCTGATATCTCACAGGCCGTCAGCTTAGTTAGTCGCTATATGTATAATCCTGGAAAGGTTCATTGGCACGTGGCTAAGTGGATTCTACGGTACATTTTAGGGACCGTAGATATTGGTTTAAAGTTCGAGAAGAGTGAAGATAGTCTGGTAACTGGATATGTTGACTCAGACAATGCACGTGATCTTGACAAACGCCGATCGACAACTGGATATGTGTTCACTATGGGTGGAGGACCAGTTAGTTGGCGTTCAACTTTGCAGTCAACAATTGCACTATCATCAACTGAGGCTGAATACATGGCTGTAACAGAAGCCATGAAAGAAGCTATTTGGTTGTAGGGATTGGTAACAGAATTGGGCTTTAAGCAGCAAGAGGTTACCGTTCATTGTGACAGTCAGAGTGCAATTCAATTGGCCAAGAATCAAGTGTATCACTCTCGAACAAAACCTATAGATGTCCGATTTCACTTTGTATGTGAAATATTAGAAGAAGAGGACATCAGACTTCAGAAGATTGGCACTGAAGAAAATCCAGCAAATATGTTGACAAAAGTCGTCACAGGAGTCAAGTTCCAACACTGTTTGGACTTGATCAGTATTGTACACTGCTGAGCACCATTAGGTGCAGTGGAGCGCGTTCAACAGCAGAAGTCTCTCATGTCAAAGAATGAGGTGCATTCATTTGAAGAATGAATCAGTTTGTAAGCAGCCTCATATGGCACACTTGGGTGGAGGGGGTGATTGTTAAATCCACCCTAAGTGTAAACCCTCTCACATGCACCGTTTCTTAGTTTGTTTTATTAGGCACCGTTTGGTGCATTAGGTGCAAATTTTCTGCAGCAATTTATGGCCATAAATTGCTGCACCATATATGTAACAGTGAGGTTCCCTCTCCTATAAAAGGAGAGCTTCAGCTCATATAATTGCAAGGGCATCAAGAGAGAAGCAAGTGAGGGGAAAAACAGAGAGAAAAGAGAGGGTACGTGAGAGAGTTGAGAGAGTTTTGTAAATTTCTTACAAACTCAGTAAAAGAGGCTCCAGTGGACGTAGGCAATTTGCTGAACCACTTAAATATTGTTTTGTGTGATTTTCGGGCAGGTTTAAGGCTCAACAATGGTGTCATGACCATGGTGAGTTCCTACTTGTCTATGAGTTTATGCCCAATGGAAGCCTTGATGCTCACCTCTTTGGCAAGAGGAGCCCTCTCACTTGGGCATTGAGGTACAAGATTTCTCTAGGGTTGGCCTCTGCATTGCTCTACCTTCATGAAGAGTGGGAACAATGTGTGGTTCATCGAGATATCAAGTCAAGCAATGTCATGCTAGACTCTAGTTTCAATGTCAAGCTTGGTGACTTTGGGTTGGCTCGACTTATGGTTCACGAGCTAGGTCCACAAACAACCGGGCTGGCTGGAACTTTAGGATACTTGGCTCCAGAATACATAAGTACGGGTAGAGCTAGCAAAGAGTCAAATGTATATAGCTTTGGGGTGGTCGCCTTAGAAATTGCCACTGGAAGAAGGTCAATTGATCCTATGGATAAGGATTCTCAAATGGGATTGGTAGAGTGGGTTTGGAATCTTTATGGAAAAGGAGATCTTCCTTTAGCTGTGGATGGGAAGTTGCAAAAGGATTTTGACGAAAAGCAAATTGAGTCCTTGATGATTGTTGGACTTTGTTGTGCTCACCCTGATAGCAATCTGAGGCCCTCTATAAGACAAGCAATTCAAGTTCTTAAGTTTGAGGCAACAATGCCAAATCTTCCAGCACAGATGCCGGTTCCAGTATATCATGTGCCAACACCATCTGTTAGCTCTGGTGAACCTTCCATAACTATGAGTCTCCAACATGGTCGCTAGACTTGGTCACCATCTTTGCTTCTAAAGTTTCATATCAGCCATTGCCTGTTTCAATGCACGTGATTCATTAGGTATTACCTATGCTTGGAGGGATGTTCCAAGAATTGTGTTCTTAGTACGTATTATTTGGTATGAAATTGAGACTAGAGACTCAAGCTAAGAGGAATTTGACCTTCTCATTCAGTTTGGTCATTTTCATTTTTGGGTTGGGTTCTATAATTCTATATTTTGTACTGGCTTCATGTGTTACCTCTAAATCATTGCATGTAATTTGTTGGTGCGTGTCAACAAGTTTTGAATGCCAGTACTCTCAATGGGAGGTTTCAAATATATCACTACAAGAGTCAAGATTTTTGCTGCGTCTCCAAGTCGCTACAAAGAGTCTTAAATCGCGGATGCAAAAATTGTCACAAAGTGGACATACACAAATATCGTCCCTAAAAATGTCTATTGCGACAATAAAGTTTTGGTCACAAATACAGTGGACATTTACGGCAACATTTGTTGCTACAAAAAGTAAAAACTACAGCGGTTTAATTTGCCGTGATTGAATAGAAAAATTAGGGAGAAATCAATATTTTGTATTGAGTTGGTGATTAAGCACAAAAAGTTTCCATTACCTTGAGCTTATAGCTTAAGCTCATGTTCTCATAAATGAGGATATATATTTGGTGCCAATAAAAGAGAAAATAAAGACATATGATGCCTCCTTATTGAAATTTTGGTTTCATATCATATTTTTATAATACAATAAATAGATTTTTTCCTTTTTGAGTATTAATGCTACTCATCATCTTTGTTACCAGCATTCTCTCATCATCCCATTATTTGGTATTAAATTATTAGAAACTATTTATTATATTTCACTTGTGAACCTATCATTTAATATCACGTCAAGAGATGTTAAGATTAGGATGATGATAAATAAATTTTTCATTTTTATAACTGATTATTTAAAATCTTTAACTGTATGTAACACACCTCTCACCCTCTATAGTGTTAATTAAGAAAATGATATGAATAAAACATTAATAAAGAATAAGAAATGATGAGTCGTAATTGGATTAAATATATCATGATATTCTTTTTCAGACATTAATCAAGTATATATAGGATTAAGGTTTGATCAGAACACACATTTCTCACTAATATCTCTCAAAAGTCAACAAATCAGGGTACTAATTAATTATATACTAAAAAGTAAGAGATTCCTAGGAAAGTATGGAACATTATGATAAATTATCTTAATCATGTGTCTAACCTGCGAAGAAGGCTCCGACATTCTTGGAGTTTTAACATGCAATGCAATAATTATATCATGAGTTGGACTTTATTGGATTAGCTTGACAAATATGTTATATATATACATATATATATATATATATATATGTGTTATTAATGGCCTGGTTTCTTCTATTATAATGTTTTGATCAGACGTGGCTTCAAGGAGATAACTTCTGCAATTATTTATATTATTGGTAGTTCTATTTATAATTAAAAAAAACTTATGAACTTATAATTAAGTTATGGTATAGGATGAGATCGACGATGGTGCAAAGTCCTTATAATTAGCAACATGTGGGGAAGATTTTCAGATCAGCTTGAGGCCGGCATGATCTTAATTACAGGACGTACGGATTTGGTGGGATTGCTTTAATTTTCATGTTAATTTATATAATATAATGTTCAATCAAGATGAGCACTAATAATAATTTTTATTGGAAGGATCGAAGTACTATAACTAAGAAACTTTACTAAAATTCAATATTAAAATAATATAGTGAAAATAACATTATCAGTATCGATATATATATATATATATTAAGACATTAGTAACGTACATGAAATTTTTCCTATAAAACTTATCCAGAAATTCCTAATTGATTGGAAACTCACGTACTGGACATTAATAGTTAATATTATAAAATCTAATTTTATAATACAGTTCTAATCACTTGACTTTTTATACTCTGACCAATGGATTTGGGCTGGGAAGGCCCCAAAGCTTTTCTTGGGCTCATAATAAAGCTAATTTGGGCCCTTGCCAACTTACGCTTGCTCATTCGTGAAACTGATTTGGATTGAATAAATAGTAGTTGTACTTAGACGTGTAAAAAAGTAGTTAGAGTTGACCGGTAAACTGGACCGAAACGATGGGCTTGATTTAGTATCACGTTTAGTTCAGTTAAATTGGTTTAGTTCTATTTTTAAAAAAAAAAAAATTGAATCGTTTCATGTATATATATTTTTAATTTTTTTATTGTACATAACTTTTATATATAATATATAATTATATATAAAATAGTTTTATATTATATGATAAATTCTAATTAATATAATATTAAATTTTAAAATCTTATTTCAATATAGTTTTTTGTATTAATTGTTATACTAATATTATATTTTTTTTTTGTTTTTGAAATGGACTTCAATTCATTACTGAATGAAGGAAGTTACAGCTGTGACCAATAATAACGGGTAACAAGCCCCGATTACAAGCCAACTATTCATCGGTTTTACGCTCCTCCGAACACAATTTTCATTGCGCAGGACTATGTCTAGAAACTTCTAAGCTCTCCAAAGACGACACCATACTGAGATGAAGGACTCTGATAAACAGCAGTGTCCATCTCGGTTCGTCTGCGAGAAAAACAATACAAACCATCCTCACTCTCTAAAAGTGAAGAGGAACTAACCAACCATCACCCTCTATAAGAGGAGAGGACTCACAACCCCCATCCTCAAAAGAGGAGAGGTACTTGCCCATATCAAAAAAACAAACAACAAACAGACACTGAAAAACAAACTAAAAAGGCAAAAGCATTAAACACACTCGCGAAAAACGCCCAACCCCTTCCAGCCCATAAATTTCTGTCAGCCCTTAGCCTGCATCACGCACTTAGCCTGCAACCAAAACAGACACTACGCCGCATACCCCATTCTGCACCCATAACTGTCAGCCCCTATGATTTCCACTGAAGCATGCAACATGCACAGGTAGCCTGCACCACGCCGATCCTGCACGACGATTTCTGACAACAAGCAAACCGTAACAGAGCCACCTCCTGCACAAGGGTTGCACACCGTCGCCAGCTTCAACCCCGTCACCGACGCCAACCCAAAACCACCAAAACCATCCTGACCCCACTTCGGCTAGACTAAACGGAGAACATAGACGAAACCAAAGAACCGGCGAGAGGCTTATTCCAGACACCCAACCCCAAAAAACCCAAACCAACGGCTCAAAACAAAACCCGATTTCCGACCACCATCCTAAGGAGTGACCGCCATGAATTACACCCGATTTCCACCCCAAAACCCCTTTAAAACCTCCATGCAGCTCGGCATATAACCCGAAAAAATACTCTATGTTTTCCATGGTTAAAACAAAGATCCTTTACCCCGCAAGAAACATCCCAAACCAACATGCAAAAAAACCTCTCCAAGAGCAAAACACCCGGATCAACTCACACCGACATCCAAAACAGAAGTCTCCAAAAACCAGAACAACACAAAACAAAATAAACAAACCGAAAACAGAAAAGCTGAAAAAACAACCACTGCTTGACAGCGTCGCTTGAAGACCACCGCGAGCTGCGCCCGAGATCCACCGCAAGCTGCGCCAGAGATCCACCCCGGAGAAGCTTTCTCCCCTCCATGCATCTCGGCATGCGTCCCCAAAAAAACCTCTATTTTCCATGGAAAAACAGAGTTCTATAACCCGTAGACAAACACCCCAGCCAGCAAGTTAAATCCATCTCCATGAGCAAGCTCCATGACCAGCCCACGCTTAAAACCTCAAGACTGTCCCCTCAGAAGACCAAAAAAACAATCGGTCAAGAACACCTGCCATTCGAAGCCGAAAACCTTCACCTCCACCATGGAATGTATCTCCGCCCATCCGGGTGATACATCCCAAGTGCAGGAGGATGTCGTGTAATAATAAGGAATAAATTCCTAGATCGTCTCCTCAGGGAAAATTTACTCAAAATTTAAACTCTTTGAAAAATTGTGAAAAACTTCACAAAGAAAAAAAAATAAATGGTATGTGCAATGGATGGAAATTTTACTAGTCATGGACTAGATTCATGTTTTTAGATTTGTTTGTCGGATTTGAATGCAGCGATGAAAAGTAAGGAATGAAAATGCATGAAACTAAATTAAAATTGCTGAAATTAATAGACTGAAATTTAAAAGAACAAGAAAAATAAATGACATTAATTTAAATAATAGGAATTAAAGATGCAAGAAAATAAATGACATTAACCTAAATAGAGGAATTACAAGTGCGAGAAAAATAAATGATAGTAATTTAAATAAACAGAAATTAAAGGTGCAAAAATAAATAAATGACAGTAATTTAAATAGACAGAAATTAAATGTGCACGGAAAATATAAGACATTAAACTGAAATTAAATAAAAACAGGAATTGTAAGGAATAAACTTGATGTTTGGAAATGGAGACTGCGTTCTCCAATCCAAAAATCTGAACTTCCAGATAAAATGATTTCTCAAATAAAATAAACGCTCTAAATAAAATGCATCCTAAAAGAAATTGAACTCTCAATTAAATTAAAATTTCAAATAAATTACACACTCAAATTGAAGTTGAGCTCTAAATAAAATAAACACTAAAAGAAATTATTTCCTAGATGAATACAAAGAAAGCTTGCTTTAACATGGAAAGAAAACTTGCTTCCTTAAGTTTCAAATTAAAGCTGTAAAATAAACTGATGCTGAATGAAAACTAAAACAGAAGCATGAAACTGAAAAATGAATTAAAATGAACAACAACTGCCGAATGAAATGAGAATGAAACTGAAAAATGAAAGCTAAGTTTTAAAGTTCTGTCTTCTCTCCTTCGTCTCCACTGCCTTGATGCCCTTTCTCTTCTGAGCTCTCTCCTATTTATAGGAGAGAGCATCCTACCATTTCTCAAGAGTGGGTGGCCTAACTTGGGAGTGGGTGGCCTAACTTTGAAGTGGGTGGCCTAACTTTGAAGAATGGTGGAGTGGGTGGCCTAACTTGGGAGTGGGTGGCCTAACTTTGAAGAATGGTGGAGTGGGTGGCCTAACTTGGGAGTGGGTGGCCTAACTTGGGAGTGGGTGGCCTTTCTATCTTTCTGCATGTGCTGATTTTCTGCTTGCTCCCTTGAGTTCCAGCCGTGAGTTCCATTCTCTTTTAGTATTTTCATAAATGCCCTGCAGTACATAAAAAATATATTTCTTTCAAAGGCAAATATAGAACTTTATGTATATAAAATATTGACATCAATTAATTTGCATTCAATATTAGAATTTGATGCATAATTAAGTGTTCAATCTTTATTTGATAAAATAAATCACCCATTTAAACAACTTAATTATGCATTTCTAACCTTTTATCAATATGTTAAAGAAAAGAAACTTGGCAACAACCAGCAGGTCATCAGACTCTCAATGGACAAACGCACAGCCAAACAGCTTTTATTCACAAAGGGAAAAGAAAACACAAAACAGAAAAGAAAACGATGGAGGAGGGAGGGAGGAGCCGAAGCTCCACCTCCCTCAAAAACGCCTTTCCTTGAACTTTTTAGAGAGAAGGGAGAGTTTCTCTCACTAAAATGTTGGGTACTTTAATCTTTATACTAATATTATATAATTCATATTAATAGTTATATTAATACTATATTACTATATATATTATAATGTATTATAATATAGTCTATAATATAATTATAATATATATTATAATATACTACAATATATTATCATTATAATATTATAAACTATAATATATTATATACTATATATAATATAATATATTAGAACTGAAAAATCGGACCAGAACCTGTAAAATAATAAAATAAAAAAAACCGGTACAGAATTGGTTCTTAAAAATATAAAACTGGTTCATACTGGTTTGATCCCAAATTATATTCATAACCGGACCAAACTAGACTGGACGTTAGACTCCTACTTGTACTTAATTATTAGAAAAATATTTTACCCATTCTATAAAAATAAATTGGAATATTAAGTATAATGATTAGTTTGTTTACAGAAACAAGACAACGAAGTGTTTGAATCCCTTTTCGCCTATGTTGAAAATAAAAAAAAATTAAAATATATATTTTAAAAATTTTTTTAAAAAAAAAAAAGAAAAAGAAAACTTAAAATTATAATTTATTTCATATTTTTTGACATGACCATTCAAACTTATTTAAACGTAGATCATCTGATTTGTGGTCATTTAATAGAATAGTAGATTACATGCGGTTTAATATAAGCAAAGTTCCTTCTTCAAAATCTTATACATGAATTTACGGACTAACCGAAAGATCAACGCTATTTTCACCAAATCAGTGATCAATACTTATGCCTATGGTGGATTGGTTGCAGTCTCTTGTTTATCTCCGTTGATCTGCCCCCAATTTTCAAATCTATACCTATATCTCGTTTGAATATTGAGATAAGATGATTCGTGAATAATAGTTATAATATTAAATAATTTATAAATAATAGTAAAACAGTTTGAATTAAAATATTTATGAGATTTTAAAAAAAGAGAGAAAAAGTTAAATAAAAATATTATAAAATTAAAATATTATTTTTTTAATTTTAATTTTATTTTAAGATTTGCAAATGTCGAATTATTTTTTGTGTTTTATTTAAAAATTTTGAAAAATAATAATAATAAAATAAAAAATTTTAAAATTTAAAATTTAAAATATTTATATTTATAGTTTTAGATATTAAAATGAGATAAAAATATCTTAATATTCAAATCAGGCCTCAATCTTACGTGTTCGCAATCCAAAGCCCTTCATACATACTAGTGTACATATATGGCCGACAAGATCGAGTACAAGTACTATGAATTAGCTTTGTTACTTCAAACAAAACCTAATGATAATTAATTAAATAAAAGTAGCAAATAGTAAATAGCCTTTAGACTTGGAACTTTTTCTGAAGTTAAAGCATCATGTTCAAATTATAAAAATTTTCTAGGGAAATGGAACCCATCGATGATGTCGCTTAATTAAATCAACTCTGTGCTCCGGTATATACAAATTAATTTATTAAGCAATACACACACATATAGCTAAGTTAGCATACTTACAAGTATTATATAATAAATAAAAATCCTTAAAAATAATTCTCAATGTTAGCATATTTGTTTAGAAATTTAGGAGAGAAGGAATACTGAGAGTTCTTTGTATAGCATGTCAAGGTATGAAAAATTTAAACAATTGTATATTAATATATATATCAATTTAATGTGATTGATCAAAAGTAGATTTTATTAAAAATAGTACTAATTTAAATTTTGAATATGAAGAAATCAATATTAATACACAAATTAGCATGCGACTTTATTTATACATAGTAAAACTCGCCAAAATAACTCTTCCTAGATTACTTTATAGACTTTTTCATTTTCTCGGGAACTCAATCAATTTTATAAATCCATTCGTTATAAAAGTAAAGTATCTGATTTGAGAAAGCAACACAAGTATTACAAAAATTACCATCTAGAAGAGGCTAAATACCATTACGAGGCTAATTGGGCTATCCTGTGGACTTCGGTAACAATTTAGGCCATTAGTCCAGGGTCTCATCAAAACTTGATTCATCCTCATAACCCAATCCATTCTAACTACTACCGAGAGGATAATTGTCTAAAACTATTTCAAAGAAGGAAAACTGCCTGATCATTTGATTATAAATAAGTTCTCCACACAGGACTTAAATTTCGATTAGCAGATAAGCCTGCTATTACATGATAACAAAAGTCTTACGGGCTCTATATATATAGACCACCCAAGCATGTAAAGGTTATCTGATTCATTGGTATATAAAATAGAGTTTACCATTGTGATTACTGATTTAGACATCAGATCAGGCGTTTCCAGAATGACCTAGCTACTCAATTCTTTAGTTGCAGGTGATTGTATGCGAGTAGTGGTGAAATATGCCAACAACACTATCTTTAGATGATAGCTACTAGTGCATTTAGGTATATATATATATATTATTTTTTATTTATTGACTTCATTACATATATTTTCTAATTTCTACTTGTCGAAATACAGTGAATTCCCATGTATTGATTTTTATTTTTATTTTTTGAAAAATCAAAATATCTCTTAGATTTGGTTCATAATTTATAAATATAGAAAATGACCCTTCCAAAAATTTATAATCCCTATATACTCTCTAATATTTTTTAAAATCTTAATCTATATATATATAGAAATATCTTTCTCTAATTGTTTTTCCTATAGCCTCAAAATTTTGTGTAATTTCTATATGTTATCTATTTTCAAGGATTTGGCCCTACCATAATTAAACTAAAACTAAGTTTATCAGAAATAATAAAATTATTATAATATAGATCCCAAAGTTTTTTTATTTTATTTATATACAATATTAGGATTCTAATTAATATGAAATCTAAAGTAAATATACAATAAAAATCATCCAATGTTGATGATTTATATGAAAAATAATTGAGAGGTTTATCATCGATCTAGACTTCATTGAGTAGGAAAAAAATTTATTGAAGATCTCAATTATAACATTATATGTTTAATATAATACAAAAATCTAGATTTTACATGAAACTTGATAAACTAACTTACATACTGAATAAAAGATAGACTTTTTAAAAGATCAATCAATAGTTTCTATGTAAAAAACATATTCTAAATTTTTCATTACAAAAATAATAATGAATGGATATTATTTAATAAAATATTGTCGTTAGATATCTGAAACATATATTTAGTTGTATTTTAATGATTTTATTTTTACATGTATGTAATAAATTATCAAGATCTAATTTTATATATAGTGATATTTTTATAATTTTTTAATTTTTTTTTATTTTACATAAAAATGTCATACAATATAAAAGTTGGGGCGCACGTAAAATTTGTTGGTTCCGCCGCTGTCTGATCATGAACATGTGAGTTAATGAAAAGGAGAACTTGCTTAGGAGAACAAAATGGTTTTTTCTTTTGACAGAGAACTGAAGGGTCTTAATTTTTTGGATTGGACTGATCATGTGACTCGACAGCAGTAAAGTTTCTGCTAAAAAATTATATATAATGTTAATATAAATAGATAAGTAATTTTTCAGAAAAAGAAACCACCAGGATTTTTGCACATAAAACGTTTTGAGTATTGATGTGTTAAGACTTCACATCGGTTTTTGTCATGTTGGGTTTTTAAACATCAAATGTTTTGTCGCGTATTGAATTTTACCTAGCTAGCGAAGTTCCCAATGGAGAAATGATGTGTTGTAGTTGTTCGATGGTTTTTACTGTCCATTCGGACATTCCCAAAAACAGGACTCCATTGTTCCTGAGTGTATGCCTTAAAGCAACCTTGAAGAAAACAAGAAAAGAAGAAAACAAGAAAAGAAGATACATGGAGAGGCCGAGAATTGTGGGTCGAAGGTCGAGCTTTTTGGAAATGGCCAAACCGGAGTACGACAACTTCTCAGTACGACAAATAATACTTTCATATTTCGTTTTCTTGTTTTGATAGGGCCAGGATGTAGATGACCTCCTTAAATGAATACAACTAATATTTAAGCTTTATTAACAGCTTCGAATATGTCCGAATACAACAAGATATTTTTATGTTTGTCGATTTTGCTTTAGTGAATTGAAAAAGCTTCAGCCAAAGTTCTAGCCTACCTTCTTCAGCCTCAAAAAATGAATGCTGTTATGTTGAGTCAGCTCTTCATTTTCTTTTTATTGCTTCTTCCCTTTGCAAACTCGTTTTTCTTCAACCTTTCATGTTTCCAATCAAATATGGATAACATATTAACCTTTGAGGATGATTCATTCACGGCTATCGGAGTACTCGAACTCACAAAGAATCAACTCGATGACTCTCTCAGTGGAAATGTCGGTCGCGCCTCGTATGCTCAACCTATACGTCTTTGGAATGCAAAGACGGGGGGAGCTTACAGACTTCATCACCCACTTCTCCTTTGTCATCAACATTTTGAAAAGATCAATATATGGCGATGGGCTCTCCTTCTTCATTGCGCCACTTGATTCAAGAATCCCTAGCAATTCCAGTGGCAGATTTCTTGGACTATTTAGTCCTGAATCTGCTTTCCAAGCCTAGTTGAATAAAATTGTCGCAGTTGGGTTTGATAGTTTCCGAAATTCATGGGATCCAAGTGATGATCATGTTGGAATCAATATAAACTCCATTGTCTCAGTAGCAAGGAGCATAAAGAATGGATCAATAGCAAATGCATGGGTTAGTTATAACTCAATCACCAAAAATATGAGCGTCTTCCTAACTTATGCTGATAATCCAATCTTCAGAGGGAATTCTAGCCTTTCATATATTGTTGATTTGAAAACTTTTTTTGCCAGAATGGGTTAGAGTTGGTTCAATTCAAGTTTGGAGGCATAAGATGGAAATAAGAAAAACAGTTCAGTGCTTTGACGGTAACTTCTCTTTTAGTGTAGCATCAAAGAATTAATCAGAAACATCTTCAGTTTTAACAGCAGTAGTACAGCACAAGCACCACAAGCTGAACAAGTTAATCTTTTCTTCCTTCTCTTTGTTTGTACTTTAATTATGAAAAAATTGTCATAACTGTCAATTGGTTGCAGAGTTAAAAAGAGTAGGGTTTAGAAATAAAGAAAAAAACATTTGTACAACCAACAGTACTACTGTACGCGGTTATTGACGATAGACACGATATGTAATGAAAGTGAATAATATTGTGACTGGACAAGAATTAATAAAATTCCCTTTAATTAGGACAATCAAATGGTTCTTTTCTTTATAGGGCAAAGAATTGAATGATCTTCATTAATTTGGTGGCATGGATTAAATGGACTGATTAACTTATATAAATGGTATTTTTAGACTAAATTCGAAAAACTTAGGGCAGGTTTGGGGCTTTAGATGAAATACAAAATTCTCATCCGATCTCATTTTATCTTATCCCATATTATTTCTAAACATAATTCAAATATAAAATTTTTAAGCTAATCATTACAATTTTTTCAAACTTTTAAATAAAAAAATAAAAAATAATTCCAACTTTTTCAAATCTTCAAATAAAAATAATATTATAAAACTATATTCTTACAATATTTTAACTTTATAATATTTTTTATTCTAACTTTTTTCTTTCTTATTTCTCAAAATTAAAAAAAATATTCAACTCAAATTATTTCAGTACTGTAATTCATAAACTATCTTATTACTATTTACAAAATTATCATTTCATCTCACTCCCTAAACCTGTTCTTAGTAAATAAAAAATGGTCGTAAAATGTAAATTAAGTTTTAGACTTTAAATTAGTTTTAAGCTTAAATGTTAAATTAATATAGTTTATGGGAGGAATAAAACCCATAGAGGTTTTTAAAAATGAAGTTTGAATGATGAGGCGTGAAGACTTACGCGTAAGAATGTTAAACAATCGAGTTTTGTTACGTATAAGTGAATTTAATTACTAATCTACATATTAATGTTGCTGCTTTCATATTTAAAATTCAAATTAGCACTATATATATATATATATATATATATAAATAACAGAATTCTTTCATTAAAATTTAACTTTCTAACCAATTACATTAGATAAGTTCATGTATTAGTGCCTAAAATCTCTTACAACCTAAACAATTTGGTCCCCTTTACATAGATTGATTGTAGAGTCAACATTATTCTGATTGACTTGGAAAGTAATAAGAAGAGAAAATCGTAAATAAAAGCATTACAATGATGTGCCGTGTACGTGGTTGTTTTGCAGCCAAATGTCCATTCCGAGAGAGACGAGGCTGCAAACTCCATTGGACCTGATCAATATATATGTTTAAAAGCAATCAATTAAGGACGACGTCGGTGAAGATTAAATATCTTTCGACTCTGGCCAGGGGCGTTATAAACAGCTCGAGTACAAAGTTCGTAAGATTCCATGCATCATGCGTATTCACACTGACATGAACACCATAATTTGAGAGAGAGAGAGAGAGAGAGAGGAAAAAAAAAACCGATAACGTCAATGAATTTATGGCGACACTCATTTGATTATATTTGCAGTATGATCCAAGTTTTTCTCAACCTCTTGTTGTGATTCATCTAATTATCAAATGTCATCAAGCAAAAAAATAAAATAAAAAAGAGACCAAAATTGAAGAGCAGTGGAAGTAATATTAAATACAATCGTCGATTGTGAAAATGTTGTGTAATTTTTTTAAAAAATAGTCTATTATTACAAAATTAATTTTTTATCATGTAAATCTCATATTTACTTATTTTTTTTCAAAAAGATTACGTGATACTTGTACATTCCTTTATACAAATATCTATTTATCTTTTGGAAATGGCCAAACTAAGAGTGGACCTGCTCACGACAAAAGCGTATTTAGTTATTGCTTTTATTTTTCTTGTTTTCGAGGGCTAGTATGTAGATGACAAATGAACACGACTAATTCAGCCATATTGTGCCTTGGAATAGTCATAACACTTTAGGACGTACGGCATCCAACCGGCTTGGTTTTTTAGCATATTCACGCACCTTTTTCTGTTTGAGTACGAGTACATGCCCAATGGAAGCCTTGATTCTCATCTCTTTAGAGGAAAGATTATGCTAACATGGCCAATAAGGCATAAAATAGCCCTTGGATTGGCTTCTGCTCTTTTGTACCTTCATGAAGAATGGGAACAATGTGTGGTGCACTGAGACATCAAGTCGAGCAATATCATGTTGGATGTAAATTTCAACACTAAGCTTGGTGATTTCGGTCTTGCAAGGGTTGTAGACCACGAGTTGGGCTCGCAAACAACTGTTTTAGCAGGTACCATGGGCTACCTAGCCCTAGAGTGTGTCACCACCGGCAAGGCTAGTAAAGAGTCTGATGTCTATAGTTTTGGGGTGGTTTCGCTTGAGATTGCATGTGGAAGAAAGCTAGTAGAACCAATGGCAGAACCTACAAAGGTAAGGCTGGTCAAGTGGGCATGCGACCTCTATGGAAAAGGTCTAATCCTTAAAGCTGTTGATAAGGGTCTGTGTGCTGAATTTGATGAGCAGTTGAGTGCTTGATGATTGTAGGCCTTTGGTGTTGTCATCCAGATTCTACCATCCGACCCTCTATAAAGCAAGTTATAAATGTTCTCAACTTTGAGGTTCCTTTGCCCAGCCTTCCATCAAAGTTGCCTGTGCCAATGTATTTTGCGCCTCCAATGGATATGTGTAGATTCTCTTATACATCATCTGGTTTCACTGGATCAGCCACAGATCAAACACGGGGTTCATCTGGCAGCGGTTCGACTTATTCTTCTACTATGTCAGCCGGCTCTGCAACAGCTCTTCTAAATTCAGGAAAAAATCATCAGTAGTTTTCTTCTTATGTTAGACATTAAAAATTTGAAATATGTGTTTATTCCTAATACTCTTTTACTTTTAAAGCATAGATATTACATCGTAAATCTAAGGTTTGTGCTTGTACTGGAGGTCATGTGTACTTCGCTTGAATTATTTCCTTCCTAAACAATTAGCAAGAAATTTAATCATACGCTTGCATGATTAACATCAAAATTTGTATTCCTAACTCTTTGTGCTAAATCCAATTGGAATTTAGTGTATGTTACCAATAATATGTATTGATCATTGTATGGATACTAAAAGGGTCAATTGTCGACTGGATAATGCTTATCCCACATAGAAAAGCCACCAATGGTGACCATTGATTCCATTCTTTTTTATGTTTTTTTTAAACTTAGTGATTAAGGAAATGTTTTTAAATGATGTTATGAATTTTTTAAAAAAATATTTAAAGATATAAAAAAATGTATGAAAAAAAGCAAAAAAAGAAAATTGCTTGTTTGGTAGCCACTTTCGGTGGTTTTTCTCTGTACTGGATCTAACAGAGTCCTTATCAATTATAATTTAAACATGACACACTTATATGTATCATGGAATGATCAACACAATTAGTTTGACCCATTTAATTATACCGGAGTTAAATGGGTTAATTGGACAGAACACTTACAACTGATTTCACTCAAAACACTATACTAAAATAAAGGGATCGGACTAGAATATACATATAATGTACATAATTAAGATTTTTTATTGTGGCTTGATGAGAGGTACTACCATGTGTAAATTTGGAGAACTTTGGCCTTTTGTACTATTACTTTTTTTAATTTGACATTGGATAGTTAAACAAGTAATGTCGAGTGAACCCACTACTCAATCTGGATATTAAAGTGCTTGACATTTATTTAAAGAAACAAATTCTAATCCAGCTAAACAGCTACTTTGTCCCTAACTCAATGCCCTTAAAAATTCTTAACCTTTGCATTAAAAATTTTTAACTATTGTATCATTTTTTATGGTAAAACTAATAAATGAGGCAAAAGAGAGGAGATGATTGCCTTTGATTCCCTTAATTTCCAACCGGAATTCACTTTCTCAGAGAAAAGAAAAATCCCCTTTCAATCACTCATGTTGGTGATCAAATCGATTGGCTTGTCTGATCTCTTCTTCCCTTCTCCTCCATCGATCCTTCTCTTCCACTCTTCCACTTTTATTTTCTTCCTTTTATTTTTCTTCTATGTTTTTCTTTTGTATTGAAGGATATTACACTTGTCCGTCAATACACTTGTCCGCCAAGAACCATTGCGTTTCACAAGCCCAACTATCGGATTTCTCGTAGGGCTAAACAAAAATTCAAAAATCCGACTCCGAATTTGAATCCAACTCCAATAAAATGGAGTTGGAGTCAATTTTTTTTTCGAGTTTTCAATCAGAGTTGTCAAAAGTGTCATTGGACTGACTCTAACTCCGACTATATGCTCCAACTCCAATTTCAACTTCAACTTTAACCTCTGATTCCAAATCTCAATATTGTACATATGTTATAAAAATATGTATTTATTTATATATTTATCATATATGCTAGTATAGTTATATAGTTATATAACGACAACTTATATAGTTAAATTCAATAATATACTAGTATGAGCTGATTATTATAAAATAATATACTAATATAAATAGACTAATTATAATAGTTTAGTATAAGTAGACATCATAGTAATACTACCATACATAATCAAGTGATAGGTATAGAAATAAGTTAGACACTAGTATTTAAATAAGTCTAGTATAGTAAGTTAATAAGACATATACTAATTTACTAAAGTATAATATTATGTAATTAGAAACTAGAAAGTATAATATATAATGAAGTTAGACATTAGTATAATAATATGTAATTAGCTAGACATTATAGTATAAGTTTTGTATAGAAATAAATTGGACAATAGTTTAAAAATAACTAATAAGTCTAGTGTAAAAATAAGTTATAAATAAGTTAGACACTAGTATAATATAATAACTTGTAATACTATAATATAATAATATGTAATTAGATACTAAAAATAATAATACTATAGTATGATAACATATAATTAGACATTATAGTATAAGTCTAGTATAAAAATAAGTTAAATATTAGTATAGATGTAAATTAGAAGTGAATGATTTCGTTTTAGTTTTAACTTTTTAAAAATTTGAGATTTGAAAGCCTACATTTTATTTATTTTAAAAATAGGGTCAATGTGAACCTAAAAGAGAGCCCAAATCGGATTTCTCTCCAATAAGTCAAAGTTAGATAGGAGCTTACACAAATTGGAATCGGAGTCATATTTAGGGAAATTCGACTCCGACTACGTTGTGATATCTGACTCTGACTACGTTGGTGCTCACACCTAATTCCTCGTCATGTGAGATGAAGCCAAATTCTTGTTACTTACATATTGTAGTAAGATATTAATGTCAAATCTCAGTCCAATAAGAATTCTTGCATCCATTCCAAACTTGAAATAAAACATTGGATTATGATCAACAGTCGTTAAGAAAACAAAAACCAAATTAAGTTTTTTCAAGTTTATTTGGTTTTTGTAAACGAGTAGGAGTTTTCGTTTTGAGTTTTTTTAAAGAGTATATTAGCGTGGTTTGGATAATCACTTTTCTTGAGGGGCTAACTTTCGATCACTCTCTTATTCAAAAAAAGTTGGGATTCAAAAGTAATGGATGTGAATTTCACAATATTCTATATGATCGAGGGGAAAATCAATATCGTCTGTTTTGACTTTCCCTTCTTTGATGAGTCCTGCTACCTATAGTTAACAAAAATGTGGTCTTGGTTATGCGTTGACATAGCAGAGACAGTTTTCACTGCCACGTCGTTATTTAAAAAGAAGGAAAAAACCTGGACAAACCCTAGTTGTCCCATTTCTCTTCCAGAAATTTCTATTCTTCTCCCTCTTGGCTTCCCAACATTTCAGCTAGCTTCAGAAAGTGATCAACCATCAACTTCACAAAGTTCCAGTGACCATTAGCTTCTCTAATTTTCGCTAGTGTTCTTTCATTTTTTTATTTTTTTTTTTTGTCTTCTGCCGACAATGGCTTTATTTCAATTATTTCAGTTTTGAGCCAAATTTTTCTTCCATAGTACCTAAAAATTGAGAAGTGACCATGAGACTAGTGATATATTTTGTAATTTTTTTTTGCTACCTCGGTCGACGTAACTTTTACTGATATGATGTTGTTTTTGGTCTTCTCCTAACAATGGCTTTATTTCAGTTTTAAGCCTAATTTTTTGGACTTTAAAGAAGTTCAACATCAATCGCACGTCCACCCTCTTCCTAGAAAAAAAAAATGTTTTTACGCAAGAGAAAGCATATCCACCCAGAGATTAGACACACCCACTATTTTGTGAAGAAAAAGCATTACCAATTGAAGAAAAAGCAAGGTGTGCCAGCTGAAAGAGCAAGAGAAAGCAGGAGAAAACCCAAAGATTAGGCATGCCTTTGCCTTTTTATTCCAGCCGAGAGAAAAAGTAAGAGATTAGGGTTTGATAGATGGAAGAAGACGCGTAGGGTAGGAGTGACAGAGAGGAAAAAGCAAGATGTCTGTAATCCAATTTTTGCCCCTTGGTTATGGTCTTGATTATTTATTTTCTAAAAGAAATAAAAGGCTGACATGGTAATGACAAGTCGACACGTAACAGAGTGTGCATTTTTCATTCGTAGGTTTAACATTTTCCTCTATCTAAAATTATTGATCTTTCCTTTATCCTTTATAAAAGTGGTTTTGATCATCACTTTTCTCAAGGGGCTAAGTTTTTGTCACTTCCCCTTATTCAAAGAAAGCTGGGATTCATAAGTAACGGATGTGGATTTCACAACATTTCATTTATGGTTTCAAGTTCAAACCCAATTGGAGCTGGTCAATGGAGGGTACCATAGTGTAAGAGAGTGGATGAGAGTCTAAGAGAAGGCATTTAATGTAGAATTAGTTAAACCAAGAGGGAAGCAAAAAGGGTCAAAACCGAGTGGCTAGCATTTGAGGTCTTGGGGTTTCAGCTTCTTCAAGGAAATTTGGGGTTTCATTTAGGATTTGGAGCCTCAAACCCTCTTTGGGAGCTTACCAATGGTGTACTTTGGTAGTTGGAATAGTGTGATAGGTGTAAGAGAGAATGGTCTTGTAAGAGAGAATACTTTCCACTTGAGCTACTCATCCTATCGTGCAAACATCGAGTGACAGTCGCACAAACTTCAGCTTGAGCCAATAAAACTCCACAAAAGAACTGTGACGAGTCCTTGTTGTGTCAAGTAAAGTCACTTCAAGAATGAAACCAAACTCCACAAACTCAACACAGAGTTTCTCCTGGCCATATAATAGCCAACCCCGATCAGTTGTGTTTTTCTTATTTCTTGCAAGAAAATTTACAGGAGGACCATGTTAATTGCCAAGATGGGAATTGGTGTGAACAATTTATCTCTTGTTATTTAAACCCCTCATTAAAAGAAATTAATATACACTTTAACGTGAGGGCAAATTAAGAGCACTACCGAGTTTCTCTTATAAAGGGAGGTACCCATGTTCGATCTTTGTGTATTCACATGAAGAGAAAGTGACAAATTAATTTTCATTATGGTCAAATTGGTGATCAGGTTAATTTACAGTAATTGGGATGAAGTTTCACATAAGATGGCTAGGTTTATGAAATATTCATGAGACCTTGCTTTTTATTAATTAGTCATGTCCATGGCGGGTTTCGTTGGAATGTAATTAATTGGTCGTTATTAAATACAATATTTGTTGATCAACTCAAACATTATTTTTAATTAAAGTTTAGATCATGCGGAGGGATCATAAGGATAAAGATCAACAAATTCTTGAAATATAAAATTAAATAACCATATTATTTTGAATTATTCTCTAGTACAAATTAATCCTCTCAACATGAGAGGACCGGGTGAATTAATTAAGGAGATCATGATCATATTTTCAACTTGCATGCCTTTACAATATTTTCAATCTTAGATCATTCTTTATCTTTAAAAGAGTTTGACGTATATATCCAACACGTTAATCAACAGATCGATCATCAAACAGATCATTGACAGCACATTGGATCAGCTCTTATCTGCCTAGCTACTAATTATATTTCAAATGTAAAAGAACCGGCCATTTTAAAATATATGTGGAAGAAAAAAAAATGAATGATATATATTATTAATTCATCTGATCACAGGAATCTTAGGCGCATTACTATATATGCCATGCTTTCTTGTACGTGCTTAATTATTTATTATAAGCATCTTGAAATATATTCATCAATTTCAACCTGTTGAATGAAGGGGGCGCCCACACGGGCAGACCCCCTTGATGGCAGACGTTATAACGCCATGCGTTACACAGTCTGTAAACGCATGGCTTTAAGCCATGCGTTTCAGAGTATTGAAGGCTGGCCTTTAAGGCCAGCCGTGTAGGGGGCTATATATAGCCCCCCTTCCTTTTGGTTCTTGGAACTAATTGATTTTAGTGAAAATCTCTCTCTCATTTGTTCTGTCTTGAAATAGTTTTTAGGCTGTGGATTTGTTAAGTGTTACTCTAGTTTTATAACTACGTAGTACACTTTATCAATAAGAGAAAAACGCTTGTTTTTTATTGCCCTGGAGAAACTTGTGGAGCATTTCTTTAAGCTGAGCCTGAGGTATTTTCCGCTACAATTTTTTCTAACATTGGTATCAGGGCTTTTGTAATTGCTTCTAGTTTTTTATATGCATATAAATTGAATATGTGTTTTTTTTATGACACTGTTCACGAGCTTGCATTGTGTTTCTTTTATAAAGTCCATCGTTTTTTTTATCCAGTTAAAAAAAAAAAAAAAGAATCACGGAGGTGCAGCGTGCACCACAGAGGTGTTGCGCGACCACTGCTGGGCAGTGGTGCAGCCCTCAGTTTTTTTTTTTTTTTTCTGCCTCATGTGTGGTACTGTTCACGTGAACAGTACCCATCTGCAAAAAGTTTTGAACCCAATATATGATTAGATATATTGATATATTACATGTGATCTTTTGTTTAATGTTTTAGATTAAATATGATAACATATGAATATTTGGCTATATTCATGCTATTATTAATTTTTTCCATAATGTTATATTACATGTGATCTTTTATTTATTTTTTATTAAATGTGATAACATGTATGTGTGAATTGAACATGTGGAAATGTGATTATTTTATCATCTATGAATGTTAGACTTTAATGTTTAGACATTAGTCTTTATTTCTTTTAGTGATAAAATAGAAAATCCCACTAAGTAGTTTTAGTTAGAATTGTCAGTGTGAATGATAGGCTGAAAGAATTGCAGTGACCCCAGTAAGAACTGTAAATGCACTGTATAGCCAAAAGACCATGGTGACTCCAGTAAGAACTGTAAATGCACTGCATAGCCAAAAAGATTACAATGGCCCTAGTAAGAACTGTAAATGCACTGATGGAACAAGAAAAATGGACTGTAATGGTCTCATATGAACCATCTTTGTAAACTGGCCCAACAGGTTGCTGTAGTCTGGCTGTCTTTGTAGACTGGCCCAACAGGTTACTATGGTCTGAGTAGCTGTCCTTGTAGACTGGCCCAAAAGGTTACTGCGATTTTAGTAGGTTATGTCTTTACATGTGACTAGGACTAGGAGACTACTTAAGATAGTGGGAGTATGGTTGAGATTTATGATGATAAAATCTCTCATATTTGTTTTTTAAAAATTTGCGCGGGAATTGAGCTAGAAATCTAATAATTGGATATTGTGGCGCAAGAGATGATTCTGAAGCCTAGCGATTTTTCGATCTTGCGACATATCTAAATTATTCTTTTTCTATCTTGAAAGGACGCGGCAGATTTCTTAGGTGTGTGTATAATATCCCTTCTTTGCGTATTGTAGTGATATGGCATCCAAGACTATAGTTGCCGATTTAAACAAGGGGGAGAAATTAGATGGGGAAAACTATGACATATGGCATCGCAAGATCCAATATGTTTTAGATGAGCAAGAGGTCTTGGAGGCCTTGTCTCACACCCTTACTGTGCCTGTTGAAGGGAACTCAGAACAACACAAGATAGATCAACAAGCCTATACTGAATGGGCTAAGAAAAATCGGTGCGCGCGCATAATAATGTTAAGCAGCATGCACAATGATCTAATGTGTGAGTTCAAGGTCTATGATACTGCCCAAAGCATGTGGGACGCTTTAAAATTGAAGTTTGGTGGAACTTCAGCTACTAGGTTGCGTGGATTAACCATGAGGTTCGACTCCTATAAGATACGCTCTGACCACGAGATGAAGCAGCATCTTAGGGCTATGTCAACTATGATCCGCGAACTTAAGTCGGTAGGAAATAACCTGAAAGATGAACAGCAAGTCCAGGCAGTGATAAGGTCACTACCAAATTCTTGGGAGAATATGAGCCAGAACTTGACGCATAACGAGAATATCAAAGACTTTGATGATGTCTCGCGTCACTTGGAATTGGAGGCTGAGAGCCTAGAGGCTGCTAAGCCCAATCATACAGCCTATGTGGCTAATGCTGGTTCGCGCAAGGCATCAAGACCTAAGCGCAAGAAGTCCAAGATTGGAGTAGCTGCTGGACAAATTAAAAAAGTGTCAGTAACTTCTCAGCGCACCAAGAGGGGCAAGCGCGGGAAGAACAAGTCAAAATTAGAGTGCTTCAACTGTGGAAAGACTGGCCACTTCGCTCGTGACTGCACTGAGCCGAAGAAGGTACACTCTGACTTTTCTCGCATTATTTTTGTAACTAACCATGTGATGGTTGCTGACTCCTATCCTTTGTGGACTGTTAATTCAGGAGCGACCGAGCACATAGCGCGAGATAGAGTCGGATTTGTGGAGTATCGTCGGATTCCAACTGGGAGCCGTGATATCAAGGTGGGGAATGGAGCTAGCGTGGAGGTACTAGGACTTGGTACCTACAAGCTGGACTTACGGGGTGGCCGCACTCTTTTCCTCCACAATGTGCTATACGCTCCCGAGATCCGACGAAACTTACTTTCAGTTGTTACTCTATTAAAACTTGGCTTTCGGATTGTTTTTTAAAACAATTATGTTTCCTTTTATTTGGGCCATGTATTTTATGGCAAAACTTTTCTGCAAGACAGTTTTATGATATTGGATTTGGTTTATTCTAATATAAATGAATCTATTGTTTTTCTTTCTTCATCTGCTGATAATTTGGATTCACATACATGGCATGCTAGGCTTGGCCATATAGGACAAGATAGAATGACTCGGTTAGCTAGAGAAGGTCTGATAGGTAATCTCGCTAGGGTCATCTTGCCCACATGTGAACATTGTCTAATGGGAAAAGTTAAGAGAAAACAGTTTGGAAAAGCCACTAGGGCATCTTTTCCATTACAATTAGTCCACTCAGACATCTGTGGTCCAATGAGTGTGAGGGCAAGACACGGAGGTGTCTACTTCATCACTTTTATAGATGATTTTTCACGTTACGGTCATGTCTACTTAATCTCCCATAAGTCTGAAGCATTGGAATGCTTTAGACGATATCTAAAGATGGTTGAGAATCAGTTAGACAAGAGTTTAAAAACTCTAAGAACTGACCGAGGACGAGAATATCTCTCTGAGCAATTTAAAAGGCTCTGTGATGAAAAAGGAATCAAAGACAGTTAACGATGCCAAGTACGCCGCAGCAAAATGGCGTGGCGGAAAGGAGAAATTGAACACTGCTTGAGATGGTTAGGTCAATGATGGCGTAAGCAAACCTACCAATTTCTTTTTGGGGGGATGCACTTTTGACTGCTGCCTATATTCTTAACCGAGTGCCCTCCAAATCAGTAACTTCCACCCCATATAAACTATGGACCGGCGAGAAACCCAATTTGAGTAACTTGCGGCCATGGGGTTCAACGGGTTTTGTTCATGATCTTTCTCATAAGTATGGGAAATTAGGCCCTAGAGGGAAGAAGTGTATCTTTATAAGGTACTCAGAACACTCTAAAGGGTATGTGTTAATAGGTGAACAAACTGATGGAAGTGTGACTGAAATTGAATCACGAGATGTGGACTTCATTGAAAATGAATTTCCAAGTAGAGGTGAGGTTGATAGGAGTTTAGAACTTCATGAGATTATGGAACAAGAGGAAAGTGCTCCAAGGAATTTAGTTGAGAATGAGGAAGAAATTCTTCAAGCTCCTACAAATAAGGACTTAAATCCGAGTGGGAGCACACCACTTGTCAATCAATCACAACAACCTCAGCCGCGTAGAAGCACACGTGAAAGTATTCCCCGTCGTCGTTTTGAGATTGAAGGGGAAGCTTTTATGGTAGCTCCGCATGATGATGATGAGCCTAGGACAATTCATGAGGCTCTCTCATCTTCTACTAAAGATGAGTGGATGAAAGCTCTTAATGATGAAATTGAGTCTATGAAAACTAACCAGGTCTGGGATCTGGTTGATCTACCGACAGGGCGTAAGACTATTGGGAACAAATGGGTTCTTAAAGTCAAACGCAAGTCGGATGGGTCGATAGATAAGTACAAAGCTCGCTTAGTGGCGAAAGGATATACCCAACAGGAGGGTATAGACTATGAAGAAACTTTTTCACCAGTAGTGAGGTTTGCTTCAATTCGCCTGATTCTAGCTATAGTAGCAAACATGGATTTGGAACTCTACCAAATGGATGTTAAGACAGCATTTCTCAATGGAGAACTAGATGAGGAGATCTATATGGATCAACCAACGGGTTTTGTGGTCAAAGGTCAAGAGCGCAAAGTGTGCAAGCTCAAACGATCTATTTATGGCCTAAAACAATCATCTAGGCAATGGTACCTCAGATTCCATCGAGCCGTTCTTTCGAATGGGTTTACGATGATCACAGAGGACCATTGTGTCTATGTCAAAAGATCCAAGAAGAGTTTCATTATGTTGTCATTATATGTTGACGACATACTACTAGCTGGAAATGATAAAGGGTTGATAGTCGCCACAAAAGAGTGGTTATCCTTCAATTTTGAGATGAAGGATATGGGTGAGGCAGAATACATTCTGGGAGTTAAGATCTACAGAGATCGCTCAAAGAGAATATTGTGTTTGTCCCAACAGACTTACATAAAGAAAGTTCTCGAACGCTTCCTAATGAGTGAATGTAAACCCATTGACACCCCTGTTACAAAAAGCGAGAACTTATCTAAAGAGTTGTGTCCTAAGACTCAAAGAGAAAAGGAAAAGATGGCCCGTGTCCCTTATGCTAATGCTGTGGGTAGTCTGATGTACGCAATGATGTGTACTCGGCCTGACATATGCTATGCAGTTGGCTTAGTAAGTAGATTCCAATCTAACCCCGGACTGGCTCACTGGAAAGCAGTCAAGAGGATTATGCGATATCTGAAGGGAACTGCAGACTATGTGCTGTGCTATCAAGGTTCAGATTTGCAGCTAAGAGGTTACAGCGATGCCGACTGGGGCAGTGACCTAGATGAGCGTAAATCAACCACTGGGTATGTCTTTCTGCTCAACAATGGCGCCATTACATGGAGCAGCAAGAAACAACCTTGTATAGCTTTATCCACCATGGAGGCAGAATACATAGCTTGTTCTGCAGCAGTTCAAGAAGCTGTTTGGTTACAGAGGTTCCTCAAGCATTTAGATATTGGCACGGATACTTCAGATCCGGTGACAATATTCTGCGATAGCACGGCTGCTCTTGCATATGCTAAGGACTCTAAGTACCATGGAAGAACCAAACACATAGATATCAGATATCACTACATCAGAGACATGGTAGCGCAAAAGGAAGTGGTTCTGAAACACCTCTCTACAAGTCGCATGGTTGCTGATCCCTTAACGAAGCCCATAGCAAGAGATGTCTTTGAGGCTCATGTTAGGAATCTAGGACTACGTAGACTGTAAATGTTTTTTGTGTTTCAAATGACATTATGATGTAACCTTTCCTTTGGGATATTAATACAAAATGATTCAGTTATTGTCTTTATCGTATTATCTTTCTAATTCACACACAAGATATGTCAACAGGCTTAGATCGGCTCACTCACACGAGCGATCGCCTCTAGCGCTTGAGAAGCGAGTAGAGATGAGACATTGTGTTCTAAGATACTTGTCCAAATGGATAAGTTAGTTGACACAAAGATATGTCGGTTTTAGTGGGAGCTAAGATCAGGTCCAATGAGAGGACAATGCATGGGTTACCCCACAACCTATGTAGCCTGTGGTTAGCCAGATGTGAGATTCTCTTTGACGCCTTGGAGGCGAGCAAATGGAGGAACTCGGGTTAGACGCTTAAGGAGCGGCTAGACTAAGATCTGTACGGTGTTGATATAGACATATGCTCTTTAAGAAAGAGAAATCCACCGTAGCATGTATTTCATACTACATGTGCTTATCCGACCAAATGAGTAAGTGAGTAAAAGGTTTCCCTCTTTATCACTGTGTGAGTCTCATTTTTTAAGTGTCCTTTACTTTTGACTATGTCACGAGATGGAGGTTGTAATGTCTGCTACTTTGGCATGTTGTCTATGACCATGATTAATACGGTCTAAAGAGGCATTGCTGGGAAAGCGGTTCGACCAAAGTTGAATGATATGAGTGCAAAAGGAAGATTCTTCGATATCACATCTTCGATAGTGTTTGCTGACGTCAAACTATGACGCTACATATTGGTAGCGACTAAGGTTGTGAACATATTGAAATGATTTGGAGTGAGTCAAGCATTGTTCTGAGTTTTCTGAACTCAAGAGGGTTTCGAAAATGCTTGATCTGATGCGATTGAATGAGTCTAGGACATGACCAGACACTTTATGGATGTTACTATGCTAGTCTTTTCTGGGAGAGATTTAGTGTATGTACTCCCACCTTTCTAAAGATATGCTTGGTGGTCGCACGGCCTATTTACTTGTGTGAACAAGATTGAGAACATTAGAGAGAAGCAGACTTGGGGTCATGCCCACTGTGTGCGAGTGGGAGATCTTGAATGAAGGGGGCGCCCACACGGGCAGACCCCCTTGATGGCAGACGTTATAACGCATGGCTTAAGCCATGCGTTACACAGTCTGTAAACGCATGGCTTTAAGCCATGCGTTTCAGAGTATTAAAGGCTGGCCTTTAAGGCCAGCCGTGTAGGGGGCTATATATAGCCCCCCCTCCTTTTGGTTATTGGAACTAATTGATTTTAGTGAAAATCTCTCTCTCATTTGTTCTCTCTTGAAATAGTTTTTAGGCTGTGGATTTGTTAAGTGTTACTCTAGTTTTATAACTACGTAGTACACTTTACCACTAAGAGAAAAACGCTTGTTTTTTATCGCTCTGGAGAAACTTGTGGAGCATTTCTTTAAGCTGAGCCTGAGGTATTTTCCGCTGCAATTTTTTCTAACACAACCGATTCTAAATTATTAGTAAAATCATGAAGTACGTTGTTGAAGCAACAAATTAAATTGAATTTATTTAGTCAAGCAAATTAATTCAAAATCTCGATCGGAATATATCCACCTGTGTTTGCTAGAAAATCAACTCATTGATAATGATTAGTTGAGGTTACCTTCTACCCGTGTACCAAAATTATTACTTGGATTAATACAACAATATCCTACTAATTGGTACGTAGATGATTGCAAATTAATCATTTAATTATCATACAAATTAATTCCAAGTGATCTACTAGAGAGAGAGAGAGAGAGAGAGAGAGAGAGAGAGTTGGTATTTTCATCATATAAGAAAATATATTCATTATCCATTTTCTCATCATCCCATGATGTGTGGTATTGGATGATATGTTTATAAGTGAAATATAATAAATAATTTCCAATCATCTAATGCTATATGATGAGATGATGAGAATTAAAATGATGAGTATCATTACTCGAACTGTGTCGCATACACTAGCATATATATATCAATACAAAATATTCATAAACCAAAAATTGTCAACACGCGCAACGTATAGTTTCCTCCAACAAATTCGTAAAACTGTCAAAAGGTAAGTTATATAGTAATGTTACAATGAATTATTAACTATGGCTTCGTAATAATAATAATAATAATAATAATTTTAACTCCTATGATCATTAGAACGGTATGCGCGCAAAATTCAGGATATCAAAAAATTTGAATCAACCTTGATAACTACACAAATCGAACACGAGATAAATACAAACAGAAAGTTGTAAGCTCACATATAGAGAGAGAAAGAGAGAGTAACCTTGGCAACACCAAAGAGAGAGTATACATTTCTCTTTGAATGTCTTGAATTCGAGGGAGAGTTAGAGAGAGAGAGCATGACTAATAAAGTTAGAGAAACTGACCGACGTTGACAAAAAGATGGTGGTGAGAAAACAATCAGTGGCAACGATCGAAAATTTGTAAGTGTTAAATCCTCAGAGAGAGAAAGAGAGAGAGAGAGAGTGGGGAAAGTGATGCAGGGGAGAAGGTGGAGATTTAAAAGACTTGTTACAGTGACTAGAAGTCGTGGTAAGTCAATTTAAGCAGTGACCAAAATTGTGACAGATTCAAGTCCTTGTAATAAGTTATTAAGACGACCTATAAATAGGAAATTGAGGCATATTTAGCCCGACTATTTTTGGACCCCAAAACTCTCGGAAAACAGTCTTTAATTCCAGCTACTTTTCTGGATAGCCACAAAATTTTATCTGAAACAAAAATATTATTATTTCTGGTGATATTGGTAACAATAGAATTAAAAATAGCTCAATTTGCTCTCTTTTTTGTTTTGTAGTGTGCCCTCCTCCGTAGTTTAAAAACAGGATCGGATCAGACAGCTCATGGAATGAAACGTCGGTGCATGGAACCTTCACTTGAATACAATTTTAAACAGTCGATCAAGAGGGAGAATGACATAAAAATAAAAGCGGGAGTGCTTCGTATTCTGCAGTTTATATAATTCCATTACTCGGCTTATTTATATATTTTTTTCCAATGTTTCTGTTATTTCCTTTAAATATATATATATATATATATATCTCTTGTTTGTTCCGAAAGTATTGTTGGATTTCTAAGACAGGCTTTAAGGTTTTTGTTCTTATGAAACTGATTTCCAGGTTAACATGAAGAATGCAAACTGGAATAGGCAATTATCATGGGTTTCGCTAGTTGTGTGCATAGGAGTGATCATTTCCCTGGTTTTCTTGCTTGCCGATCGTTCTGGGAAGACTGGAGAAATTAGGTTATTTCTCATCTTTTGCTCGCTAGCTCTCTACTTCCTAGCTACAGTCTGATTGGACGCACGGACTCTGCATCCGCTTTTTCTTTGAAGTATAGAGGTGGCATACAGTCATATAAATTAAATTAAGAAACCCTGTGGTGGGCTCAGATCAGCAAAGTCTCCCTTTAGCATGTAATTCACAGAAGTATCAGAAAAATACTGGGGGCATGCATATATAGAACGATTGCCTCTGGTGCTTCTTTTTTACCTTTTTTCCGTCATTATTGCTTGTGGTTAATAAAATTTTTGATAAAAATATTTGGGCTGCATTAATATTCTGGAACTCTAGAGCCAGCCCCAATTCCGATGTCTTTTCCCCCTCAAGTGCTAGAGAATTAGCATTTGTAAATGCATGTCGATCGTTTTGCGTGGAGATTTGGCAACTCGAGATAGTACCTTAGAAGCTGTCAGATATACCTAATTTTGAAGTCACGTTCAAATCCTTCATCCTTCATACTCTCTTAAGTGTTTCACCCAATTCGGACTTGGTATAATTATATGTTGATAACTTTTTTTTCTTTTATAATACATGTGATATTTCAGGAGAGTTTTATTGAACAAAGGTCCAGAATCTTACGACGTGAAGCTCTATACCGACGATCCTCATCAGGTAAATGCATCACGTGTCGTGTCCCATTTTTTTTTCTTTTTTCTCAATAGACATGCGAAACAATTTTATGGATCTAACTCATTTCATAAAATCGGTTCAAATATACCCGGCCAAGACCTTGTCCACAAGTAATGTGGAATTTATTCCTCAACACCATCCCTCACATGCAGCCTAGTATTTTTTCTAATTCTTGTCACAGGGTAAGTAGTATGAACTCCATTTCGTCCTATAGCATGCTCTGATATCAAAAAAGAATGGAAAACTTTTTTGGCATTACTTGCCAAAGACGGTGTATGTATTGTCATATATATATATATATTTAAAACTGTTACAATCAATGAAGAAGAGATGATATATGTTTGTTACAAGAGATAAACTATGATTATATAGATTACAATATTCAAATGAACAGAAGCCGTTTGGAACTAGAAATTTGGAACACGTCGAACAGCTTTGAGACTTATAATCTTGAATGAGCTTTATACTTAACCGAATCTTCTTTACCCTTAACACATGGAATGTAGGATTGCTGAGTACAAAAACTCTTATCATAAAATATAAATTCCAAATCATTAATAGGATCCAATTCCATTTTTACATTTCGCTTGGATTCAATAACCCACTTTTTTTTTTTCTGTTCTTTCATTTTTTGGTGACTGATGGGATAAATGGAATTATGATCAGGTGGTGGTGGATAATGGCATCGTGCGAGTGAGTTTCTCGAGACCAGATGGTCATGTCTTGGGAATAAACTATAACAATGGTCTCGATAATTTGCTTGAAGAACATAATGGCAGAGCCGATAGAGGGTACGTATTTATATATTTACGTGCATTCCTCCTGGTTTTAGTGTACCTATGATCAAGATCTGTTAATCGACAAAATGAAATACGTACGTACGTACGACGCTTAGGTATTGGGATGTAGTTTGGAATGATCAGCCAGGTGGTCGTGATACTGGAATCTTCGAGAGGTACGTAATTTAATTAGTTCTCTTCCTTAATCAATACGACGACGGCCTGCATGGGTTTGTTTTCTAGGCTTAAAAAAAATGTACACGAATTATGTGAAGAGTGGCAGGAACAAACTTAACGGTAATAACTCAGAACGCAGAACAAGTAGAGCTTTCATTTAGCAGGACATGGGATGTTTCCAAACGTGGAGAGAGTGTTCCTCTAAATATAGACAAGAGGTGCGCTACTTCTCAAATTTCTCAACTATTCAATATCTATGAATGTTGGAGCTGTTTTTTCATATTTTTATTAAATATTTAATAAATATTATAAGACTCACTTTATACGACTCCAAATTTGACTTTGTAGATACATATTACGACGCGGAAACTCGGGATTTTATTCATACGCAATATTTGAGCGTGTTAAGGGATGGCCGGCGGTGAATATTTCACAGATTAGGATTGTTTACAAGCTGCAAGAGGAAATGTAATTAAAATGTGGTCATTTCATTTTTACTAATACTAGATGAGATTTTTCAAATTGAGGGCGGGCAATTGTTAATATGGTATTTAAAAATCAATGGTCAGATTTCAATACATGGCAATATCTGACGACCTCCAGAGGAGTATGCCCACGTATCAAGATCGCGAAAAAGGTCAGGTCCTAGCTTACCAGGAGGCTGTTCAGTTGACCAACCCAGTTGGACCAAAATTTCGAGGACAGGTACTATCCCTAAATCGAAAATTTGTTACAAACCCATGCATGGAATTTTTTTTTTAATTTTTTTTAAATGAAAGATAATATTTATATATATAATTTGAAATTTAAATTAAATTGAGAAGTCGATAACGAAATAGTTATCACATTGGCTTATTGTACAATAAATTATTAAATAGTTATATACATATCATTATTATTCTGAAAATAAATGAAATTAATTCATTGTAATTTGTTTACTATCAAGTTGTAGAATAAGATATGAAAGGAGAAGTACAACAAGCGGACCTATAAGAATTACGTACATTAAGTTCAGAAATGCTTTGGTCGCAAATAAATTCTATCAAAATAAATAAACAAACTAATGTGATTTGATATAATACGTTAGATTATAAATTTATTTTATTGTCAAACAAATCCTAATATATTATATAAAATACTCGTGCCAGTTGATAGATTTACTTTTATAAAAATTTCGTCATGCATGGTTAAAATTAAAATTTCTTTTCTATTAAATCTTATAAACGACTTTAAGTGTGGCTTCTTTTTTCCGAATTTGATTCCGTAACACATTGAGAGTATTTCACAGCTCAGTAAATGGTAGAAAAATAAAAACTCTAAATTTATAAGAAATAGACCCGTATGTAATATATAGAAATGGTATTAAGTATTGGGAGCGGATGCAGGTAGATGACAAGTACCAATACTCGGTGGATAACAAAGACAATAAGGTTCATGGATGGATATCTTCAAGCCCGTCCGTTGGATTATGGGTCATAACACCGAGTAATGAGTTCCGGACAGCAGGGCCCATGAAGCAGGACCTCACCTCCCATGTGGGCCCCTTTGCTCTCTCTGTAAGTCCCCCCACCTATAAGTACCTTTAAGATTATATATAGTTTCTGCTTATTAAGGTCATGCGATCAAACATTTGGTAAGGTCATAATCAGAGATAACAAAACGTACCCATTTCATTTATATCTTTATTTATTGGCATGACATATTTTAAAACGATAAACATACAAAATTATTTATTACAATTTAATTTTTTTGAGTTTCTACTTGAATTTTAAAATTTAAAGCGAATGATTTAGAGATATGTAACTTAGGATTCATAGTGTTTATTATGATGACTAAAAATAATGTAAAACCCATTTTATATATCAATTTTTAACAAAATTTAAGATATATAAAGAGTAACTATATTTTATCGTACCGAAGTAGTGGCCATTATTAATTGATTAATACTACATACAGTCATAAAGTGCGCAAGTATCATGTAATCGTTTTGAATTGAAAAAGAGAGGTTTATTTTTAAAAAATTTCTTTATTTTTCATTTGGGTCCTGTATTTATTCACTTTTTTCAAAATGATTACGTGGTATTTACGTACTCATGATTGCAACTATCATTTCTCTTAGTAATTAATTGGTTATTCACGTATAGATGTTTGTGAGTAATCACTACGCTGGGAAAGACGTAGATATGAAGTTTGAAGAAGGAGAGCCATGGAAGAAAGTTTTTGGTCCCATATTTGTGTTTGTCAATTCGCTCTCTAAGGGGGAAAATGCCTCAAAACTTTGGAAAAACGCCAGGGAGCAGGTAAATTAATATATATATAATGATGATTAATGATTATTCAAGTCGTCAGAGTATAGTTAGTTCAACTCCTTTAATTACTTTCTCAGACAGTTTGGTTGCATTTTTCAGCTTAATTATTTATATAATTAATTATTAACTTGGACTTAATTTTCATTTAGATGTCGATTGAAGAAGAAAGTTGGCCATACAATTTCACAAAGTCAGAAGACTTTCCTTTTGCTGACCAACGTGGAACCGTTACGGGTCAATTGATGGTCCATGATCCGTATGTCTCTTTGCTTTTTCCTCGACTTTTTCACACACAAATTCAATTAACACGTGTATGCGTAATGCCATATATGCATGAGATATCGTGATTCTCACTAATTGTCCTGCTACAAAACTTAATTTAGGTATATCAATAAGGAATTAATGCGTGGTCAATCTGCTTACGTGGGATTGGCGGCTCCGGGAGAGGTGGGATCATGGCAAAGGGAAAGCAAGGTGATTAATTAATTAATTTCTGGTTCTGGGTCAGAGATTCCACTAATTATTTGAATAGTGAAATTAGGTGATTTTAGATAGGAGTAATGAGGTGTAAACCTTTGTATTTTCTTGGGTAATTTTCTTTCAGGGCTATCAATTCTGGACCCAAGCGGACGAGCAAGGACGTTTCGTCATTAAAAATGTCCGACGTGGAGATTATAATTTGTATGCGTGGGTCCCTGGTTTCGTTGGGGATTACAAAAATATCTCCACCATTTCTATTAAACCAGGTAACATATATAGAAGTAATTGGGCTACGTATAATGACAATATGGCATTCTTATCCTATTATGACAAGTCACGTAATTAAAAATGCTTATATAAATATAAGTTTTAATTAACATGACATCTTATAATAGGATGTGCATACCATGTATCTGTACTCTGAAAATATCTAATAATTAAGACACTTGTATCATCAATAGATTAATGTTATATGCGTTGTGTAGATCATAATGTCAAAATTGGATAGTTAGATCTAATAAGACTTTGTGGATGTTAGCTCATTAGACGACTTTTAAAACCAACTGCCATGACCATTTCTAAACATATATTAATATATGAGTACTAAAGTAATTAGCACCAATTCTGAAAATTTTGCAACTCATGGGCACCCCCAATTGGAAAAAGATGCAATATTTGACTCTCATTAGAAAATTACGCAACCACTTCAAAAAGATATACAACTTTTGACATAATATTGCAATTGGTATGTACTTACCCATTAAGAAAAGATAATTAATGAATTGCTACAAAACTTGGAAAAAAAAAAAAATGCACCCGATTTTCAAACTTTTATACGTAGAAACTGATTAATCATGTTGATCTTGTGTATGAGCCTCCAAAATTTAGCTTCATTGACGTCCAATGTTGCAGGTTCTGAAATAGATCTGAATGTTCTTGTGTATGAGCCTCCAAGAAAGGGTCCAACCCTGTGGGAAATTGGCATCCCTGACCGCACGGCCGGAGAATTCTATATACCTGATCCAAACCCAGTACTCAGGGTCCCATTGTACAACAATAATTCTAACCCAGAAAAGTGAGTCACATTCATCCATGTTGTTGCACTCTTACGTGTTTAGATGCTGAATTGAAATGAAATTATTAGTACTTGAAACGAAAGTTAAAAATTAAATAAAATATTATTTTTTAATATTATTATTATTTTAAGATTTAAAAAAGTTAAATTATTTATTATATTTTATATAACAATTTGAAAAAATTGTAATGATGAGATGAGATCAGATAAGATAAAACACTTTCACTATCTAAACGGGACCTTAATTCACAAGTTGATCTTGTCGCTCACTTTAATTAAGTGATTATATATATATATAATCTATTGCAGGTACCGACAATATGGCTTATGGGATCGGTACACAGATTTATATCCTGATCATGATCTCATCTACAACATCAGTACCAGCAACTATCGTACTGATTGGTTCTTCGCCCACGTTACGAGGTATATATATATCTTATAATTTTCTTAACCTTTTCTTTGCATGCATTTCTGCAATATCTTGTTTGTTGGAATTCTTGATACTAACAGTACTACTACTACATTGCAGACGTGTAAATGGTCGGACATATGAAGGAACAATATGGCAAATTGTATTTGAGTTGCAAACAGTGAAAGACAACAGCAACTACACNATGAGATAGATCAGATAAGATAAAACACTTTCACTATCTAAACGGGACCTTAATTCACAAGTTCTTGTCGCTCACTTTAATCAAGTGATTATATATATATATATATATATAATCTATTGCAGGTACCGACAATATGGCTTATGGGATCGGTACACAGATTTATATCCTGATCATGATCTCATCTACAACATCAGTACCAGCAACTATCGTACTGATTGGTTCTTCGCCCACGTTACGAGGTATATATATATCTTATAATTTTCTTAACCTTTTCTTTGCTTGCATTTCTGCAATATCTTGTTTGTTGGAATTCTTGATACTAATAGTACTACTACTACATTGCAGACGTGTAAATGGTCGGACATATGAAGGAATAATATGGCAAATTGTATTTGAGTTGCAAACAGTGAAAGACAACAGCAACTACACCCTCCAGATGGCCTTGGCGTCAGCTGAAGCAGCTACCTTGCAGGTATATGCAAGACCTGAAATTGATTTTCAAAAACAAAAAAAAATCTATTAATTATGAATGATGCATTGACACACTGGCCGGCCAATTTAATAATTATGATTATGTTTCAAGGTTCGGTTCAACAATCCGACGGCCAGATTTGCTCACTTCAGCACAGGAGCTATAGGAGACGACAATGCCATCGCAAGGCATGGAGTTCATGGGTTATATTGGTTTTACACCATTGATGTACCAAGCGATCTACTCCAAGTAGGAGAAAACACAATCTATCTCAGACAAGCAAAGAGCGGAAGTCCTTTTCAAGGAGTAATGTATGATTACCTTCGACTCGAAGGGCCTCCTCAAGAGTGATATATCATATATTTACTTGATTTTGGATCATTTTCCCCCAGTTAAACAGATTATGAAAGTTCAGTAAAAGCCACCGTAATGGTTTGGGTGGTTTACGTTTATATTTATAATTGTGTTTACACGTATATGTTGCTAAGAACAAATCAAATACAAATTACATCCGTTGCCTATAAAGAAGGCCGGATTCTATCTTGATCTGGGAGTAAGTCTTTATTATTTTTTTAATATTATTATTATTATTATTTTGAAATTTGAAAAAATTAAATTGTTTATTATATTTTGTGTTGGAAGTTGAAAAAATTGTAATGATTAGATGAGATGAATTGAAATGGGTTTGGCAACCAAATGCTAGAGAATGGAATGAAAACGTGAGAAGTCTCAAAAGTGAATGTTCTCTTGTTTAGTGGTACAAAAAGGAAACTAGTTAGACGTTCCCGGAAAATGATCGTGAAGAAAAGTCATAACTCATTTTCCATCCTTTCTATTTGTTTTTTTTTTTTTTTGGAGAAGTCGTGTCTAATATAGAAATTTACTTAAAAATGGAACGGCTGAAATCACGGATGGCAAAAGAAAAACCAATCACGACCTCAATCCAAGAACATATGTAAGACGTCAAAGCAATACTCTTTCGAAGTTTCACAGACCTTTCCATAGACGTTTCTTTAGATTAGATTAGCTAGCTAGGTTCATGACAAGAAGTTGCAAAAATAAAATTGACAAATTGCTATAGTTGGATATAATTAATTAGATTTTAATCAACAATTTACAATCACAAAAATATTTTACTGTCTAACGCATTAAGTGATCGATATAAGGAGTGTTTAAGGTTGCGTTAGTAGTTTCAAAAGCGTGTAAACATTCTTAAAGCCCTTGAATAGAAAAATTAGATTGCTTAGGTGTTACATAATTAATTAAGAACTTTTAATCTCAAATAAGTTAAAATGTACGTTTAAGGAAAAATATCATTTCAATTATTTTCCCTAAACATACTTTTCTAAATAATACAAAATTTAATTCAAATTTTAACAAGATTGTCAATGGATAAAATATCCATACAACTTTTAAATAATTATAACTTTCAAACTTTTAAGGATATGGTCATAATCTTTAAATAATCAAATAATCGTCGTTTCTACTTCAAAAAGTACTTTTTTATTTATTTTCCAAACAAATGTAATATGTTTTAAAGTGTTTTAAATATATGATTATCAAACATAAAATAATTTTTTAATATTAAAACTTATTTCTTAAGTTATAAGGTATAATAAGCCTTAAAGTTATAAGCTATATATATTTTCCACTGTAACTACAAACATGCACATAAATTTGTAGACTTTAGTACTTTATTAGCAGTGCTACATGTACTTACAATTTTATTTACTATTTTATTGACATGATGTTCAACATATTTCAAATTTCATAATGTTCAGCATATATATATATATCAATAACTGACATGTGGGAAAATAAATTTTTTATAAGTTTTTGATAATTACATTTAGTACTTTTATAAAATTTTCATTGTTGTTTCAAAAGAATTGGTAATATATGGCAACACGCCGTCAAACAAAAGAGTTGAAAGCAACCATTTGAATAACTGGTGTGTTTTGGAGAAATCCGTTATTGACAAAGTGCGCGCCTATTAGCAAAGAAAAAATGGTTGCCAATACATGTATTAATTTATTATGAAAAATTCTGCTCATTATTTCTACACCATATACTATACATGATTTTTTATTATTTTATTTTTTTTCCTTAACAAGTATGTGGTATATAGATAATGAGTAGAATAATTCAATTAATTTAGGATGAATAAAACCAAAAAAAAAAAAAAAAAAACCAAGTGTGATACCGTGTGGTATGTAAGATGATCAGTAGCAAATTAAAACTCATTCATTATACACAGCTTTTCTTAAGATAATTTTTGCTTCTATGAAGTATCTAGGAATTTAAAATTCTAGCAAACAAATTAAATGTTCTATTCTTAATTGGAGAACTTAATATATAAATGGAAAAGAAATGGTAATTCATGACGAGCTTAATTATCACAGACCAAAATAAATCCAGGTGAGACCCTCGATCGATCGAGACAATGTGATTCCCACATTACTTGATGTTTTGGTGAAACATAACCTCGTTCTTTGTCTGTTAATTCAAAAGACGGTATAAAGTCAAAAAGTATGATGCAAATGTTGGAATATTCGGCCACCTTCGTGACATGTGATGCTTGTGGTGGGGGGCTACGTTTTCACTGTTAGGTTTTCATGATTAATAATTCATAATGGTGTTTGGTAATATTTGGTCGTGTCTATAGTGGGTTTAAACCTGATAATGTTGAAGTTCACCGGCCAATTTATCTATTTTAGAACAATTTCTCAAGTAGACTCAACTTATTCAATTGAGTCGACTGAGGGTAACTACGATTGTTGGTGTCGGAATTAGAATTAATTTATTGTACTTTTTATTTAAACATTTTCTACAATTTAAAGAGATAAATACAATACATGAATTTTACCGTATTTAATATTGTCCATGAGTGCACATCATTTATTGTAGTGGAGTCTATATATATATATTGTATCTATCTCTCTTTGAATTGTGTAAAAATTTTAAATTAGGGCAAAAAAAATCTAGAAGACTCCAATATTCCACAATTGACACCCCGACAATGATTCCTGTATTAATTGTGAATGCATCAAATCGTATTGCATTTTGGCCTACCAATAACGTTTATCAAATTTGGACTAAAAAGCCCATTACTAGTGCCTTATGATCACATGATGAGTTTGCTAGCTTGATGAGTTTTTAAAACGCGATTTTTGTTGTTCTGTTTTGGGGGACGACTTAGAAACACCATTCGTGCTCTTGAAACGAAAATCGCCCCCCAATTTTCTTGGTCCAGGTTTGATCATGTTCCAAGCTGTTTATCTAACCTACTACGTACGCACGCATGACCATGTCTGGAAATTTGTCAAATTCTGGTTTAACGGCCTAACCCAGACAATTTTCATCGCAGATTTCAATACCGAACCCTTTCCTCTATCAAATTCCATTTGATTTGTCATATCATTGAGTCAGCAGTCTCCCTACGTACGAGCACTCTGTGAACACGTTATTTGTAATTAGGCCAAGATTCATGTCTCTTTGTAGTTCCAAACCCAGCTACACGTTGGAATGCGTACGCGTATGTTATATAATGTTGTTTCAAACAGAACTGGATCGGACTAGCCCTCGTGAGAAACGTTGAAATTTTGGGTTAGCATTTGATCCTTTAGTTGAATATGCATGATTTATAAAAATATTAGTAAAAAGAAAATAGTCAATAAGAGGGTACGCGTCGTAACATATATTAAATTAATAAAAATTTAAAAAGTTAAAAAAAGAGATTCTACCGACATTCATTTTGAGCGAGTATTTAAAGGCCATTTACCTTCGTATTATACACATCTCACATCTGCACGGTTTTCGAAACTCTCAAGGTTCCAGACAGCAAGGATTATCAACGTCATTTGTTGTACGTTTTAGTACTTGGCATTTGTTGCAGGAAAATCTTTGTTGCAGCTTGCATAGGTATTATATATATATATATATATTGGATTTCTCTTTTCTTTTCTTCGTTTGGAGGAAGAGATTTTCTTTATATACGCTATTTCTGAACTTCCGAACAACATGATTAATGCTCGAATTCTTTAACAACGACATCCACGTCATGAGGTCTTTATAGTGTTTCTTGTTTTAATGAAATTTATATTCTCAGGTCCATATAATGGAGAATGCAAAGTACTTGAGAAGGCAATGGGGTTCGCTCGTTGGGTTCTTAGGAGTGATTTTGCTGGTTTACGTCTTGCTCACCACCGATTGTTCTGAGAGAACCCCCCTGAGGTTCTTCCTCATTATCTTTATATATATATATATATATATCAGTAAACTATATATTGTTACTTTTATATGTTGGGGGGCGGGGGGAAAGAGAGAGGACGTAGTCTGCATAATGAATACTTTAATTCATTCCAATCTGTGTTAGAAAAGCTGTGTAATCAAGGTCGACGTAGACGAAGAGAGAGAGAGAGAGAGGACGTAGTTTGCGAAGTTTAAATGTTCGGAACAAGATTTTATAAAGATAAAACTCACAAAGTGATGGAACAATAAGTCATATATTATATTTCCATTTTTATAAAATGTTTTTATAGATAAAACACTTATATATATATATATATTTAGTGTTAACGGCAATATAATAGTACGTACGTAGGTATTCCATTTGCATTTTCTTTCATCAATAATATTAATTTAAATAATTAATTTATGAAACTACTTAAAACGCGTTACATTAATGGAATAGTGTTGATACTTCTATATATAAATCCACCAAGTCTCGGGTTAAATGGAACTTAATTACGTACGTAGTACGTGGAGTGTTTTTTATATTTTTACATATAACTTTAAATTAATTTTACGTACGAAGTGCTTTTCACGCATATATGTTGCCATAAAAACCTCTTTTTAATTTCAAAGATGCTTGGAAGAGGATATTTTTCCACATGCATAACTTTGTCATCATCTCTTACAGTCAGATTCACACAATGATATTCTCGTCATCCACGTACTCATGAGAAGAATATGCACACAAGACTGACATTCGTTAAATTTAGCACTATTCACATGGTCAGTTTTTCATGCAACGAATGTCACCCGGCCCTTTGAAATATTTCTAGAAATAAGCTGTTTGCGTGCCCTATTTTTCTATTGTCCCTACAAGATAGAAGTTCTTCATTTTCCTTGAGGTTTCCTTCCCGATCTGCCATGCACCCAGCCCGCAATTCATGGCAAAACTTACTGGTGAAAAGTATGAGAAGAAAAGTACCACAATTTCTTCATCAAATAATGAACGACTTCTCACTTTGTTTCGGCCCCCTCCTTTTCTCCATGACTCTCTCTCTCTCTCTCTCTCTCTCTCTCTCTCTCTCTCTCTCTCTCCGTGTGTGACAATAATGCATGATAATTGAGTTATTTCGACCTTAATTACTTTAAGCTTTACAAAAGGTACAAAAGACGTTTCTTGGATAATTTGTTTTATATGTATATATAACGCAGGAGGGTTCTAGCGAACGTCAACGACCATGAACTGAAGCTGGACACCCACGATCGTCTACAGGTAAATCCACTTGCTCTCTAGCTTCTTTTTTGTTTTGTTTTGCTACATAATATTTATCATCACAGAAGGCTAAAGCATTACTTAATCACCAAATTTGTTTAGTTAATTATCACAAGTACTAATGAGCTCTCAATTCTTTGCTCAAATCTGGACGCAAAAGTTTATTGCAAATTAGTATATGAGCAGTGCTACATCAGCAAGAGCTCGGTCGCCAGAAGAGAATATATTTTTATTCATTTTTTTATATTCTTAAATATTTTTTAAAAACTAAAATAATTCACAACATCACTTAAAAAAACACTTCCTTCGTCACTAAGTAAAAAAATAAAATAAAATAAAAGAAGAAGCTTTCGGGACGCAAATTCGGGACCTATTGTCTGTTAGTATAATGTCTCTACGTAGACTTCGCAAGTCTTGAATGAGTTTCGCTACTTACAATCTGGTAGATGAACACATTACCTATTGCGTGGGTACTCCGTTATAAATCTGAAAAAAAGTTCAAGATACCAATAGTTTTTTATATTTGTCGAAGGCTTAGACTCACTTTTGAGTCACAAACGACCATTGAGTTTTCAAATATTTCGACTAGAAATACAAAAGGTTTGAATTAATATAAGAAGTTATTGATCATATAACCTACCGTGTGAACTCTTTCAAGCGTGTGAAAGCAGGACAAATGATGCACATGATGTGCCATATGGAAGAAATTTAACTAAACCAGGCATTCATATAATTCGGTCCAACAACCTTTTCTCTTTTTTATTTTTCTTAATCTCAAAATTAAATGCTCTGGCAGGTGGTGGTGGATAATGGACTGGTGCAAGTCACTTTGTCAAGACCGGCAGGTGATGTTGTGGGAATCAAGTACAATGGCATCGATAATTTACTTGAGGGTCGTAATGAAAGAGATAATCGAGGGTACGTGCGTACGTGCAATAATATTATTATTCACTTGCCTTGTTAAACTGATCATCACTTTGGGAGCCGTTTGTCTAAATACTTAGATCCTATAGTTTCTGGGTTTTACCACGTTACGTTATTCAATACACGTACAATATTGTTCGACAAAAAAACACGATACATGATGTCTTAATTGTCTTATGTACGTCTCCAGGTATTGGGATGTTGTTTGGAATGAGCCAGATGGCCACGACGGTCTCGTTGGGAGGTAGTACGTTTGTTAAATTCTCTCTGCAAATCATTGATTCCTGCATACATGGACTTGTAATATTCTAGCTAGGTTGAAAGATATGCATGCAGGCCCCACCTCTCCAAAACTAAAAAATTTGTAATGATTTGCAGAATAGCAGGAACGCAGTTTACGATTATAAAAGAGAACAATGACCAAATAGAGCTTTCCTTTACTCAGAGATGGAAACTTTCTCTCCGTGGAAAACAAATTGTTCCCTTAAATGTAGAGAGAAGGTACGTACGTGGTAATAATTATTATGTATTTATTTATAATATTAGTGCAGGCTAGGGTACTCAGACATAGGTTTCAATTTGTAGGTACATCTTTCAACGAGGCATCTCGGGATATTATTCGTATGCAATATTTGAGCGCCTTAAAGGTTGGCCGGAGGTGTCTTTTGGTCAAATAAGAGCCGTTTACAAGCTTCGAGAGGACAAGTAAATGAAAACAAATGTTCATTTTCCTAGAGAAACTAAATGAGATCTTAAAAAGTCAATAAATAAAAGCTAGGTATTATAATATGGTATTAATATATGGTATTTGAAAAAAATGGTCAGATTTCGTTACATGGCTCTATCGGATGACAAGCAGAGGATCATGCCAACACAGGAAGATCGGGAAAAAGGACAGGCCCTCGCCTACCCAGAGGCTGTTCGTTTGATTGATCCATCAAATCCAGAACTTATGGGAGAGGTACCTTAAAATCTCATTTCTTCTTCATATTTGTATTTCAAAGTTGTTATTTTTTTTTCTTTTTGTTTGACTATATGCATGTGTAAATTTCAAATAAGTCAGTCAATTAAATGATCATCGTCGGGTCCATTAATCTTTCAAGTCATGGTATTTTATAGCTTTCTAGAATTTTCTCTTCTTCTTTTTTTCTTTGCCTTTTTCTTTTCACAATAAAAAATAAAACAGAAAAATTAACAATAAATAAATAAAATAGAAAAATGGCTAAATTCTCTCTCTGATGCATGGGTATGGCTTCGGGCTACGCAGGTGGATGACAAGTATCAGTACTCGTCGGAAGGTAAAGATAATAAGGTTCAGGGGTGGATATCCGCTGACCCACCCGTTGGGTTCTGGATCATTACACCCAGCAATGAGTTCCGTTCGGCAGGGCCCATGAAGCAAGAGCTCACCTCCCATGTGGGCCCTACTGTTCTCTCAGTAAGTCTAGATTATCAATTATTCCCATGATCATCTGCATCCTTAAAACTCCGATCAAATCCTGGTGAACTTATAAATTATGTTTTATAAAGATCAGAAAATAATTAAAAAAGAACTTCTCTGCAACATCATATAATATTTGCAGAATAAAAATGGCAAAATATTTTCAGAATTTCAAAGACATCATTCAGCAATTTTCAAAGGTTTTATTAATATATTCAAGTATTATAGAATTATGGTAATATACATTTATTAATACTGTGATTTGAATGCCTATGTCCAGATGTTCATGAGTACCCATTATGCGGGAGAGGAACTAAACATGAAATTTGAAGATGGAGAGCCATGGAAAAAAGTTTTTGGTCCAATATTTGTGTATCTCAACTCGGTTTCCACAAAGAAGGATCTCCAAAAACTTTGGGCAGACGCTGAAGACCAGGTAATGTTGTCTTCCTACAAAGTAGTACTTGAGCTAATTAGTACTATATATTTAAAGTCTACTTAATTTTTATGATCAGATGTTGCGTGAAGTCGAGAGCTGGCCATACAACTTCATTCAATCAGAAGATTTCCCCACGGCCGGGCAACGTGGAACTGTTGTCGGTCAATTGGTAGTCCGTGACCGGTATGTACATAGTTTGGTTACAAGAATATATGATTTTCTCCACATGATATGATATTACGACACTCTCAATGCAAAAGCATCTTATTTTCACTTAATTTTCATGGTATTTTATTAGCTACATGAATGAGAGATCACTAGATTGGGCGGAATCTGCTTATGTGGGTTTGGCTGCTCCTGGAGAGGCGGGATCATGGCAAAGAGAGACCAAGGTAAATTTCTTTTATGCATGATTTTTCCCTTAAAGTTGATGAATTAGGGTGTTTAGATCACACTATTAAGCTATAAAATTTTGTGTATTTTTCCAGGGTTATCAGTTCTGGACCCAGGCTGACAAGGAGGGACGTTTCCAAATAAAAAACGTTCGACCCGGGGACTATAATTTGTATGCGTGGGTCCCTGGTGTTGTTGGGGATTACAAAAATAATACCAAGATTACTATTAAACCAGGTAACATATGATCTACAGAAGCATATATCAATATTGCTAGTTCATAGTAGAGCAATTACAACATGAAAAACATGCAATGCGTGTACTCTGATTAGCTTATCGATATAGCTAACTTGATTGACATCCAAAAATGCAGGGTCAGAAGTCAATTTGGGTCTAATTGTATATAGGCCACCGAGAAATGGTCCAACTCTGTGGGAAATTGGCATTCCTGACCGCACTGCCACTGAGTTCTATATACCGGACCCAAAGCCAACGCTCACAAACAAATTATATAATAACTCAGAAAAGTTAGTCTTATGACCAATAGCCACACATATATATAGATCAAAGTAGCTTCAATCTAAGTAAAATATTATTACTGACTTTTCAATAAATTAATTGGCTGCAGGTTCAGGCAATATGGCTTATGGGATAGGTATGGAGATCTATATCAGGATCAAGATCTTATCTACACTATCAATGTTAGCGATTATCGAAAAGACTGGTTCTATGCTCAAGTTACAAGGTATTTCTAATAAGTAATACTAGATAAAGTTATAGGTTATATAAGCACCATGTACTCTCTTTGAAAAAGAGTGAGATCCACTATTTAAAGATTAATTTTTTCATATGGATCTCATATTTACTAACTTTTTAAAAAATGAGTGTAGGACGCTGGCACTTACAATTTGTTCAACTTTTTTTTTTTTTTTGGCATTTCTCCTTATTTTACTATGTTGTAATGCATGCTTGGTTGAATTAATACCATTACATTGCAGGAGTACAAATAAACGAACAAATGAAGGAACAACATGGCAGATCAAATTTAAACTAGAAAGTGTGAATAAGAATGGAAATTACACACTCCAGCTAGCCTTGGCGTCGTCCAATTTTGCTGAATTGCAGGTATGGCAAACCATCATTATTTCATTTATTTTACACTTTCTTCTCTCGTATTGTGGAGGTACCTAAACAATATTAATTCAGAATGTTTATTTCCCCTAGAAAATATGGTTACTTCTGAAGCACAATCATTGGGTACCCACCATATTGTTCTTTATCGATATTTTGCTTATGGTATTATCGTGATTGTGTTTCAAGGTTCGGTTCAATGACCTAAGTGCACAACCTGCTCACTTTTCAACGGGACTTATAGGAAGGGACAATGCCATCGCCAGGCACGGAATCCATGGATTATATCGGTTTTACAGCATAAAAGCATCAGGAAATCTATTCCAAGAAGGAAACAATACCATCTATCTCACACAATCCAGGGACGGAACTGTTTTTCAAGGAGTCATGTATGACTATCTCCGTCTCGAAGGACCTCCTCAATGGTGATCATGCATGCACAAGTTCATTTTAGGTTTTACTTCTTTTATTGGAAATAAGAAATAGCATACACATACATAGCAATATAGCATCATTTATTGTTGTAGATAGACAAAGAAATTATTTGTTGCATTGTAAGGCCAAGAATGAGGCTTGCTTTGTGTGTCCGAAAGTACAATAAAATTTGTGCTTATTGTACTATCCCCACCTATCACTTTAGAGATGTCTTCTTCTATAATTTATATATTTCCAACACTTCATTTATTTTTCAAGTTTGTAACAAAATATATATATATATAATGAATCTTGTAGTAATAAATCCCTACTCAAAAAGTCAAATTATATTTATAATGAGTTTGTTTTGGATAATTGAATTTGGTGATGTATTCATGAATAGGAATAATGCTACAAACCTCGAGTGCATGGATTTTTTTTTGTTTTCTACATTTTCACCCCAAATCATACTAATTAACTTGAAAAGATTAAAGTCAATTGATCTAGGTTATTGTTTTTCATAAATGCAATTCCAAAAAATAAAGTACATCATATGGTTAATTTGTAAAACATTTCAATTTCTATTGTTATATTAAAAGGACAACTTTTAAAATGAAGGGGGTTTACTGAATCTTCTAGTACAATATTTAAAAAGGCTTGATATTGTAGTTCGGTACTACACTATTTTTTACTTGACTAAAAAGCAACTGAGAAGATTCTCAATTCGTATTTATAATAAAAAATAAATCAGATATTTTTGTTAATCTTATATTACAATAACAAAAAAAAAAAACAATTTTTTAGAAATTAAAGTGTCAATTTTGTGTAAAAAGAGTTTTTTTTTTTTTTTCTCATGATAAGTTGACTGACAACTTAGAGGCGCAACAATATTTTTTTTTTTTTTTACAAAACAATTTCTTTCCTAAATATTTTTTTAAAGGAAAATATTCCATTTGAACCAAACGTAATCATTCTAAAAAGAAAATGCAAAGCAATTTGTTCAAATGATTTGGTTTATGTATCAATCCATATTTTGTTGTTTGAATTATATTATCGTATCCTTCGAGTAAAAGAATTGATGTTGAGAATTCTTCTATATATTGCACTCTTTCAAACATTATGCTAGTTGGTCCAAACACTGATATGGGTATTATTTACATTCAAACAGTAAATTGTTTCAAATAGTAATATAGAATATTTGTTTAAACACTAAATGATGCATTCGAATGGAGTTGTATGATAGATTTAGAAAACAAAGATAAGATATTTGCCAATTACCAATAGAGGAGATGGAGAATGGACGAGATCAGAGTTTGATATTTTAGATGGAATGAAAATGAAAGAAGGGGAAACTTTTTCTCTATTTATTTATTTTTTTAAAAAACAATTAATGGGGCTTGTTTTGCTTTTTGTCTAGTTTTGTCTAGGAGCTAAAAAGCACTTTTGGTAGCTTAAATGCTCATTTATACAAAAAAATGACAATACATGTAATAAAAAAGCTTTAAAAGCAGAGTTCGGCAGAAGAACTAAAGTATGCAATTCTTAACCCTATCTCAAAAATGACACGATGTTGTTTCCTTTTATTTTTTCATACGCTTCAAAACAAAACGACGTCATTTCATCATTTTGTATCAGAAATATAAAAATATAAATTATATCAGCCGGTTCGGTGGTTTAAACCTGGACCGAATAGGTCGACGTCAGTTTTAGCTATCTTCTACCGCTAGCCGACTGATTCTCCACCAGTTTCTTACTCCAGCAGCCGATCTTTGTCGCCTACAGCTGATCTGGCATGTTCATATTCACCCCTACTTTTAAATAAGTTACTTTTGTTTACGTACAAATTGAAAATATATTTTTTAAGGTAGAAATAATAATTATTTAAATTTTTAAAGATTATGACCATATCTTCAAAATTTTAAAAGTTGTAATTATCTGAAATTTATATGAATATTTTTGTCTATTGACAGTTTTTTTTAAATTTGAATTACATTCCACATNTCATTTATACAAAAAAATGACAATACATGTAATAAAAAAGCTTTAAAAGCAGAGTTCGACAGAAGAACTAAAGTATGCAATTCTTAACCCTATCTCAAAAATGACACAATGTTGTTTCCTTTTATTTTTTCATATGGTTCAAAACAAAACGAATCGATGGACGTCAGTTTTAGCTATCTTCTACCGCTAGCCGACTGGTTCTCCACCAGTTTCTTACTCCAGCAGCCAGTCTTTGTCGCCTACAGCTGATCTGGCATGTTCATATTCACCCCTACTTTTAAATAAGTTACTTTTGTTTACGTACAAATTGAAAATATATTTTTTAAGGTAGAAATAATAATTATTTAAATTTTTAAAGATTATGACCATATCTTCAAAATTTTAAAAGTTGTAATTATCTGAAATTTATATGAATATTTTTGTCTATTGACAGTTTTTTTTAAATTTGAATTACATTCCACATTGATAAGGAATGGAAATTGCAGAAAAAGTTTAAGGCAACTGAAAAGTTTGAAAAGGCTTTCAAGCAGATGGAAAGTGAGGATTATAATTTCTTCATTTACTTTGATGATGGGTATACGGGGCCTCTTAAAACTAGAGAGTGAGAGATAGTGCGGGTTTTTGTTAAGTTTTTAAAAATGTTTTATGATGTTACTAATAGATTCTCTAGATCTTTATATGTAATCGTCAATACCAGTTTTCTGGAGATTTTTAATCTCCAAGATGAGTTGGTTATGCTAAGCAAAAATATAAATAATTGTTTGAGGAGTGTGGCCATAAATATGATAAGTATTTGTATGCAGAGTATAATACTACATTCGGTTCCATCAAGAGTACTCGAGAACATGAGCTACCTTTGAAATCTAGAATAATGAATGATGGTGATGACGAATGTGAGATCAAATGGTTCTACAAGTGGTAGAAAGCATCTTTCTCCACGGTATTTACTATTGCCAAAACATAAGTGGATCGATATTTATCAGATAGCTATGAGGCACTCAGCCTATCGTTTGATTTGTTTACTTGGTGGAAATTTATTAGCCTAACTATCCTATACTCGTGAGGATTACATAAGACTTGTTGGTCATACATGTTTCTACAATTACATCTAAGTCAGCATTTAGTATGAAAGGTCATGTGTTTGATTCTTTCAGAGCTCATTGGCTCCAACAACCGTTGAGGCACTTATTCGTTCTTAAAATTGGTTAAGACATCCATCAACAACCATTAATAGCCGAGAGGATATGGATAATGGATAATGTTCTATATATTTTCATTGTAATTTAATTTTAGTATTTTTTATAATCCAAATTCACTAATATTTTATGTTTTATTCTTATTATTAATATTTGTTAATGTTTGTATATAGAATTAGGCACACAATTAAACGTGACAACTGTGAAGATTGAAGGTTGTAGCAGCAAACATAAAGATCATTCCCAATCTGTTATCATTTATCTACTCTGTCTTTTTTTTTTCTTTTTTTCTTTTTTTTGCATTATCGTTATATATGTTTGAGACAATTTGTTTTTATTTATTTATTTTATGTTTTTACTTGCTTTTTTATTTGCTATGTTTAAGACAATTTGTTTTTTTTTTTTGTAAATATGTAATACTAAACATTTACTGAAGTTATTTTTATTTTTTTAATTATGTAGTAGGTTGTAAGTAATATAGTTAGTATTAGTATTATAGTTATAGTAAATAACATCTATTGGTAATTTTGTAATTTTTTTTTATGCATTCACATTACAAATACAAATGATATTGAAATAAAAATAAAACTTAAAATAGAAATAGTGATGTAGAAATAGTTTAAAGTAAATTAAGAGTTTAAATCAATCCTAAAAAGGCCCAAAGTATACCAAAAATAGTAGATATAGTGTATAACAAATATGCCCAAATTTAGACCCAAAAGTTAGATCAAACCGACAATAGACCATTGTACCAGCCAGAATTGTTGGAACAGATCCAACGAGTATCTCTCCGCACTAGGGGTGTAAAAACAAATCGAAAAACCGGCTTGGACCTGTTAGTTTGGTCCAGCTTTTGGTCGGTTTGATCCGAAATCAGTTCTTTTATTTTAAAAACTGATCAAATCTAGTCTGGAATCAATTTTACGTTTTTCAACATTAGACTGGACCAGTTCATTTTATATATTATTAATTTTTAATATTATATATAATTTTTTATATGTAATATATATTATTATGTAGGAAATATATATTATAATTTATAACATAACATTTTAATCTTAAACATAAATATTTATTTAATCATATGTTTTAAATATAAAATATATATTAAATACATTTTATTACATAATAAATTCTAAATATATTTCGTTTGATAAATAAATTAGTAATATTAGTATTCTTAATATATTAAAAACCCAAAAACAAAACCTAACCGGTAAAAAAAAAAGTATCAGTTTAAAAGAGTAACTAGTACGTAATCAGTTTTAAAAAATGAAAAATAGGTATTACCGATTCTGTTCTAGATTTTGTCTAAAACCGAACCAGTTACGCCCATGCTTAGGGTGGGTTTCCCATCACCAATAAAGTAAGTCAATTAGTTAAGTTTTTGGTAAAAAATGAACTGCTGATTTTGATTTTTACCTTTATTTGAAAGTTCTTTAAATAGTAAATAACTTTTAATAGTAGAACTTATTACTCAAATTATAAGTTATAATCCCTAAAACTATAAATTATATTTCTCACTGCAATTCTAAACATGTACTAAGTATGAGAAAAATGTTATATTTCCAAGACAAAATCTTATCGATTTGGTAAATTAGATAGAATGACAAAACGTTTTCAAATTTTAAAACAAAAAAAAAAATTATATACAAATAATTTTTTAATTTTATAATATTTTACTCAATTTGTTTATCTCTACATTACATAAATCCAATAAAACATCTTAACACAAACTATTTAAATGTCATTAATTACTTAACCGCCTTGTACTTGATAGCTATTACGTACAATTCTGATTTATCTTAATTTTTTCAAATTAAGCTATCATGATTCGTGACAATTAAGAACAAGATAATATCAAAATGTATATATATTGGACATCTATCGATTACAGGTGAATCCTCCTTTTTAGAAAAACTAGTTATCATTAATATTGTATCTTTTTTTTCTTCTTCTTCTGTAGGAGTTCTTTTTCTAGGTATTTACCATTTCAATTTCATTCATTTATTTCTGTTGTATAATTTTTCTATTCCAAAAGCATTTTGTAGGTTTTAACTATATTCTAATGAATATTATCTTTTTGATCAATATAGAAAAGATAAATTGAAGTATGCAACAATTATAAAATTCACTTGTTGGGAGCTTAGGAGAGAATCGAGATGAATATTCTAGACTCCTAGTTTTCCATCGTGTGATCAAGCACTCTCATCTCTTTCCCTCTCCTCTGTCTCTCATGTCGTGCGGCCTCTCCATCTAGTGGCCTTTTTTTCTTACATAGTTGTCGTCGTCGTCGATGGCTCAATTTTTCATTTAAGCATCTGTGTTATTTGTTAATTTTTTTTTCATTACAATTTACAAGTTATGTTGTTACGTTGTTAGCATGTTATGGAGTAATCTATTTGCTATGTTTGAGATACTAATTTTCATTTACTTGATGTTTAAATTATTTATTTGTGTATATACAGACCGTGTAAAATTTTTGGAGCGTTCTTGAGACTGTAAACAGTAATTTGAGAGTTATTCAAAATCTTCTTTGTGAGTGTTCCTAATATGTTAAATTTAATATTTATTTTGCATGAAAACATTTATTATTGTTAATTTATGATATTCTAATTGTGTTGTAAAAATAGTTCGATATAAAAACAAGAAAGATGAGTGAACTAAAACTTAGGTTAAAGTCTTAGACTTGTAATGTTTGCCATATTGCAAATTAGCTATTGTATAATTATAATTTGTGTTATGCACTATGATTATTGTACATGGAGCATTTATATTTTGTTTTATAAATTAGATGGATTCTTCATCAACTCCAATTGATTTTGATTCAAACGAAACAATCATTAACTTGAGAGATGATTTAGGGGAGACCCAAATATCAAAACCCCCTAGTGGCCCTATTAGTAGTACTTGCCCATTACCTAAGAAACGGAAAGGGAAAGATCCATCCATTGTATTGGAACATTTACAAAGATGAAGGGTTGTCCTGTGGATGCTCCGAAGATAAAATATAATTATTGTGGTAAGACGTATGCTTGCCAGTCAAAAGGAACGGAACTTCAACAATGCAAAGTCATTTACCTTCATATCCTTAGAATCTTCATAATCATGAGCCTTTGGATAAATATAAAAAAAATATTGACAGGTGAGGCAATACTGAGGAAGGGGTTGGAGAGAGTGATGGTAGTAAATTTAGCAGTATTTTAACCTACAAATATAGTGAGACAGATGTGTGGTTAGCAATTGTAGATATTGTAATTATCAATAAGAGGCCATTTAGAGTTGTTGAAGGACAGAGATTTAGAAAAGTATATTGGTCAGTTGATCCTCAATTTAAAGTGACATATTGTGACATATTTGTGAGAGATTGTATAAAATTGTATGAATTAGAAAAGGGAAAACTTAAAAAGTGTTTAAAAATGGTGGTATGAGGATTTCATTAACAATCGATATATGGACATCGGTACAGAATTTGAATTATATGTATCTAATAGCAGATTTTATTGAGAATGATTGGAAATTACAAAAAAAAAAGACATTAATTTTGTTTAATCCCTAATCATTGAGGGGATACTATTGAGAAATATGTTGAGTTGTGCTTGCTAGGTTGGGGCATTGAAAAAATATTTACTGTAATTGTTGATTATACAAGTTAAAATGATACTGCAATTTCATATTTGAAACAGATTTTGATAGGAAATATGTTGGGGGTAAGTATATGCAACAGAAATGTTGTGCTCATATTTTGAATCTTATTATGAATGAGGGTTTGAATGAGTGCAATGACGTCATCAAAATGGTTAGAAATTCAGTTAAATAAGTGCATTTATCCCCTGCAAGATTAGACAAGTTTAAGAGATGTGCAAAAAAAAGGAAAAAATTGATCGTAAGAAAATATTATGTCTTGATATACAGACACAATGTAACTCATATATGATGTTGGAGGTGGCCCGAAAGTTTGAAAAAGATTTCAGGCAAATGGAGAGTGAGGATTATAATTTCCTCTCTTACTTTGATAATGGGTACATGGGGCCTCCTAAAGTTAGGGAATGAGAGATAGTGCAATTTGTTAAGTTTTTTGAAATGTTTTATGATTTCACTAATAGATTTTCTTGGTTTACACATATGACAGCCAGCACCAGTTTTTTGGAGATTTGTAATTTCCAAAATGAGTTGATTATACTAACCGAGAGTACTAATAGTTATTGGAGGAGTATGGCCATAAACATGATAACAAAATATAATAAGTATTAGAGGTCATTAGATAGGATAAACTTGTTCATGTAGATTTCAGTTGTGCTTGATCCATTAAGTAAGTTAGGGCTTGTTACTTTTCATCTGAAAAAAGTTCATTATAAGTTTTGTGCTAAGGAGTTGGTGTCATGTGTGAAACATGTATTAGCAAATTTGTATGCAAAGTATAATACTACATTCGGTTCCACTACAAGTACCCAAGAACATGAGTCCCTTCCGACATCTAGAACCATGAATGACAGCGATGGCAAACCTGAGATCAAATGGTTTTACGAGTGGTAGAAAGCATCTTTCTCCATGTGACCTATTATTGCCAAAACAGAAGTGAATTAATATTTATTAGATGGTTGTGAGCCACTCATCCCGTCATTTGACTTGTTGAATTGGTGGGAAATTAATGAGCTTAACTATCTTATACTCGCAAGGATTACACGAGACTTGTTGGTCCTGCTTATTTCCACAGTTGCCTCCAAGTCAACATTTAGTATAAGAGGTCATGTGCTTGACCCTTCTTGGAGTTTGTTGGCTCCAAGAACTGTTGAGGCACCTATTTGTATTCAAAATTGGTTAAGGCATCCATCAACAACCATAGATATCTTGGAGGCTATGGATAATGTGGAGAGTTTCGTAGTAGAATCAAGTAATGTTTTTTTTTTTCATTGTAATTTAATTTTTTTATTTGTCATAATCCAAATTTACTAATATTTGATGTTTTATTCTTATTATTAATATTTGTATATAGAGTTGATTGCACAATTAAACGTGACAACTATTAAAGATTGAATGTTGAAGTTGCAAACATGAAGATCACTCCAAATTGTTGTCAATTATCTATATATATATATATATATATATATTTGCATTGTTGCTATGTTTAAAATAATTTTTATTTATTTCTATATTTTATTTTACTACTTGCATTTTGATTTTCTATGCTTAAAGCAATTTGTCTTTTTTTGTAGTATGTAATACTAACAATCTAGTGAAATTATTTTTATTTATTTTTATTGTGTAATAGGTAGCAAGTAATATAGTTAGTATTAGTGTTATAGTTATAGTAAGTAACATCTATTGGTAATTTAATAATTTATTTAATTTTTTATACATTCGCATTACAAATACAAATGATATTGAAATAAAAATAAAATTTAAATATAGAAATAGTGATCTAGAAATAGTTTAAAGTAAATTAATAGTTTACAGCAATTTCAAAAAGATCCAAAGCATAGTTGAAACAGTAGAAATAATGTATAACAAATTGGTCCAAATTTAGACGCAAAAAATAGCTCAAACCAACAATAGACCGATGAACCAGTCAAAACTGCCGAAACAGGTCCGATCGAAATCCCTCCGCAATAGGGGTATAAAAATAAATCAAAAAATCGGCCAGGACTAGACTCAACCATTTGGTTCAGTCCGGCTTTTGACCAGTTCAATCCGAAATCAGTTCCTTTATTTTAAAAACAAGTCAAATCAAGTTCGGAATCAATTTTACATTTTGTAACACTAGATCCAACTGATTCATTTTATATATATTATTAAATTTTGATATTATATATATTTTTTTATTTCTAAAATATATAATTATGTATCAAATATATATTATAATTGATGACATAACATTTTAATCTTAAACATGAATATTTATTTGATCATATGTTTTAAATATAAAATATATATCAAATACATTTTATTACCTAATAAATTCTGAACATATTTCTTTTAATAAATATATTAGTAATGCTAATATACTTTAAAATCAGAAAACCAGACCAAACCTATAAAACATGAAGTACCAATTTAGAAAAGTAATCGGTACATAATCAGTTTTAAAAAATGAAAAACATGTGTTATCGGTTCAATTCTGGATTTTGTCTAAAACCAGACACCCCTACTCCGCACAGTCGACCGATTCGGTGGGTTTCTTATTACCAATAAAGTAAGTCGGTTGGTTAGGTTTTTGGTAAAAATCGAACAGCCACTAATCTTGATTTTCACCCTTATTTGAAAGTTCTTTAAACAGTAAATAACTTTTTAATTGTGAAACTTATTACTCAAGTTATAAGCTATAATCTCTAAAACTATAAATTCTATTTCTTATCGTAATCCCAAACATGCATTGAGTATGAAGAAAGTATTGTATTTCCAAGACATAACACAATATTATCGATTTTTTAAATTAGATGGAATGAAAAATTTTCAAAAGTTTATCATTTTTCCTCAAACATAACTCAAATATAAAACAATTTTTAATTTCAAATTTTTATTTAATCATTACAATTTTTATTAATTTCAAAAGAAACAAAAAAATCAATTCAACTTTTTCAAATTAAAAAAAAATTATATACAAATAATTTTTTAATTTATAATATTTTACTCAATTTTTTATCTCTCTATCGCAAAAATCTAATAAAATATTTTAACTCAAATTATTTAAATGTCATGAAGTACCAATTTAGAAAAGTAATCGGTACATAATCAGTTTTAAAAAATGAAAAACAGGTGTTAACGGTTCAATTCTGGATTTTGTCTAAAACCAGACACCCCTACTCCGCACTGTCGACCGGTTCGGTGGGTTTCTTATTACCAATAAAGTAAGTTGGTTGGTTAGGTTTTTGGAAAAAATCGAACAGCCGCTAATCTTGGTTTTCACCCTTATTTGAAAGTTCTTTAAACAGTAACTAACTTTTTAATGGTGAAACTTATTACTCAAGTTATAAATTATAATCTCTAAAACTATAAATTCTATTTCTTATTGTAATCCCAAACATGCACTGAGTATGAAGAAAGTATTATATTTCCAAGAGTTTATCATTTTTCCTCAAACATAACTCAAATATAAAACAATTTTTAATTTCAAATTTTTATTTAATCATGACAATTTTTATTAATTTCAAAAGAAACAAAAAATTCAATTCAACTTTTTCAAATTAAAAAAAAAATTATATACAAATAATTTTTTAATTTATAATATTTTACTCAATTTTTTATCTCTTTATCGCAAAAATCTAATAAAATATTTTAACTCAAATTATTTAAATGTCATGAAATACCAATTTAGAAAAGTAATCGGTACGTAATCAATTTTAAAAAATGAAAAACATGTGTTACCGATTCAATTCTGAATTTTGTCTAAAACTAGACACCCTACTTCGCACTGTCGACCGATTCGGTGGGTTTCTTATTACCAATAAAGTAAGTCAGTTAGTTATATTTTTGGTAAAAATCGAACAGCCGCTAATCTTGGTTTTCACCCTTATTTGAAAGTTCTTTAAACAGTAAATAACTTTTTAATGGTAAAACTTATTACTCAAGTTATAAGATATAATCTCTAAAACTATAAATTATATTTCTTATTGTGTACCAAGTTAATGGTAAAACTTATTACTCAAGTTATAAACTATAATCTCTAAAACTGAAGTACCAAGTTATAAGACATCGGTACATAATTTGAATTATATGTGTCTAACTATACACTTTATTGATAAAGATTGGAAATTGCAAAAAAAAAAATATTCATTAATTTTGTTTATTCCCTAATCATTGAGGGGATACTATTAGGAGATATGTTGAGTTGTGCTTGCTTGATTAAGGTATTGAAAAAATATTTATTGTAACTGTTGATAATACTAGTTCAAATGACATTGCAATTTCATATTTGAAACAGATTTTAATAGGAACTATGTCGGGGGTAAGTATATGCAACAGAAATATTGTGCTCATATTTTGAATCTTATTATGAATGAGGGTTTGAAAGAGTGTAATGACGTCATCACAATAGTTAGAAATTCAGTTAAATATGTGCATTTATTTGCCGCAAAATTAGACAAGTTTAATATATGTACAAAAAAAGAAAAATTTGATCGTTAGAAAATGTTATGTCTTGAAGTACAGACACGATGTAACTCATATATGATGTTGGAGGCGGCTCGAAAGTTTGAAAAAACTTTCAGGCAGATGGAGAGTGAGGATTATAATTTCCTCTCTTACTTTGATAATGGGTACATGGGGCCTCCTAAAGCTAGGGAATGAGAGATAGTGCAGGTATTTGTTAAGTTTTTTGAAATGTTTTATGATTTCACTAATAGATTTTCTTGGTTTACAAATATAACAACCAACACTAGTTTTCTGAAGATTTGTAATCTCCAAAATGAGTTGATTATATTAACCAAGAGTACTAATAGTTGTTTGAGGAGTATGGCCAGAAATATGAAAAACAAAATATGATAAGTATTAGGGGTTATTAGATAGGATAAACTTGTTAATGTGGATTTCAGTTGTGCTTGATCCATTAAGCAAGTTAGAGCTTGTTACTTTTCATCTATAAAAAGTTCATTATGAGTTTTGTGCTAAGGAGTTGGTGTCATATGTGAGACATGTATTAACAAATTTGTATGCAAAGTATATTACTATATTCGGTTCCACTACAAGTACCCAAGAACATGAGCCGCCTCCGATGTCTAGAACCATGAATGACGGTGATGGCAAACCTGAGATCAAATGGTTTTACGAGTGGTAGAAAGCATTTTTCTCCATGTGATCTATTATTGCCAAAACAGAAGTGAATCGATATTTATCAGATGGTTGTGAGGCACTCATCCCATCATTTAACTTGTTGACTCGGTGGAAAATTAATGAGCCTAACTATCCTATACTCGTGAGGATTGCACGAGACTTGTTGGCCATGCTTGTTTCCATTGCTGCATCCGAGTCAGCATTTAATACGAGAGATCGTGTGTTTGACCATTTTCGAAAATCATTGGCTCTAAGAACCATTGAAGCACTTATTTGTGCTCAAAATTGGTTAAAGTATCTATCAACAACCATTGATATCTTGGAGGTTACGGATAATGTGGAGAGTTTCGTTGTAAAATCGAGTAATGTTTTTTTTTTCATTGTAATTTAATTTTTTTATTTGTCATAATCTAAATTTACTAATATTTGATGTTTTATTTTTATTATTAATATTTGTATATAGAGTTGATTGCACAATTAAACGTGACAACTATTAAAGATTGAATGTTAAAGTTGCAAACATGAAGATCATTCCAAATTGTTGTCATTTATCTATATATGTATATATATTTGCATTGTTGCTATGTTTAAGAAAATTTGTTTTTATTTATTTATTTTATTTTATTACTTACATTTTGATTTGCTATGCTCATGACAATTTGTCTTTTTTTTTTGTAGTATGTAATACTAAGGGTAGGTTTGGTAAAAATGTTTCATCCCAAAATTTTCATCTCAATTCAAAATTCTCATATCATCATTACAACTTTTTCAAATTTCTACACAAAATATAATATACAATTCAACTTTTTCAAATCTCAAAACAATAATAATACTTAAAAATAATATTTTAAACTTTTATCTCAACTCAAAATTCTCATCTCTACCCCCAAATCTAGTGATGTTATTTTTATTTTTATTTTTATTTTAATTACATAGTTGGTAGTAAGTAATATAGTTAGTATTAGTATTATATTTATAGTAAGGAACATTTATTACTAATTTAGTAATTTATTTCATTTTTTTTTTTTACATAACATCACAAATACAAATGATATTGAAATAAAAATAAGACTTAGAATATAGAAATAGTGATTTAGAAATAGTTTAAAGTAAATTAATAGTTTAAAGCAATTTCAAAATAACCCAAAATATATTAGAAACAGTAGAAATAGTGTATAACAAATAGGCCCAAATTTAGGCCCAAACTGACAATAGATTAATGAACTGGAATCAATTGAGCCGGTATCCCTCCGCACAATTGGCCAATTCGGTGGTTTTCCCCATCACCAATAAAGCAAGTTGGTCGGTTCGGTTTTTGAAAAAAATCGAATCTCTAATTTCGATTTTTATCCCTATTTAAAAGTACTTTAAATATATGCTTATCAAATAATAAATAATTTTTAAATAATAGAATTTATTATTTAAGTTATAAGCTATATGCCTAAAGTTATAAATTATATTTTCCATCGCAATCTCAAACATGCACTGAGTATAAAAAAAAGTTTTGTATTTCCAAGACACAATCTTATTGATTTGGTAAATTAGATGAAATGAGAAATTTTTAGAATTTCATCATTTTTTTCTCAAACATCACTCAAATAAAATACTAATAATAATAATAATAATTTTCAAAATTTCCATTTAATCATTACTATTTTTACAAATTTCAAAACAAAACAAAAAAATCAATACAATATTTTCAAAATTCAAAACAAAAATAATATTAAAAAATTATATAAAAATAATTTTTTTAACTTTATAATATTTTACTCAATTTTTTATCTCTTTATCTCAAAAATCTAATAAAATATCTTAATTCAAATTATTTCATTACTATTTACAAACTATTTTACTATTATTTACACAATTCTAAAATATTCCAAATATCCAAATGGCCCCTTAATTAATCATTATTGATATATAACTTCACCACCAATTAATACTTACAAATTTTAATTACAAAAATTAATGGAGGATGATGGTCAACTCATATGATCAATTACAAATTAGGGAAAACAAAGAGATGCTAACTCCGATCATTATGTTATAAACTTGTAGATGTTTTCGTTGATTATAGATTATCATGGGATCAAAGATATATGATGATCATCGGAAGAGTTGTTGAATCAAGATCCTCCATCCACATCTATCAATATCTCTGAAAATGACATAAAATTAATTAATAACATGTTTGTTGGCAGAAATTATGGTGATTGTTGGGGATCGTGCTTACTACTTCAAAGAAAAAACAGACAAAAATCCTATCTTTGGTTGCCTCATGATAAGTCATTCAAGACCAAAATATGATGTTTAGTAGTAATCGGATAGGACCAACTTGGTATATATAAGCCGCACGCGCGAAATAAAATAAAAAAAGAAATAGAAACTCTATAGGCAACCTGCCTGTGGACCCACCGCAGCCTCGGCTTGCCACGTCAGTCAATATTATTTGAAAAAAGAATAAAACATAGAAACAAGTTAGGGAAATGTTTTTTTGATGAAATCAAAGACCTCTCTCGAAGCTCTTTGTCTTCGACCCATCGAAACCCCATCCCCTCGAACATAGAAGCCTTCGTCTTCCCTCCGCCTCATCGTAATCAACCCATCGTCTTCGTCGTTGTCTTCTCCCAAGCGAAACCCCCATCCCAGTTGCAATAGTAGTTGCAATAACCTGTAAGGTAGAACCAAAAGCAGTTCTTCTACAAAGATCAAATTGATTACTAAAACCTCCACAGCTTTGTATTTTTCGCCTTTCAGTCTTTTATGCAATCTTTGTATTTTCTTCTACACAGATCAAATTGCCTTTCAACTTTGTATTTGAATTCCTGCGTGGAAGTTATATCTAGTGAGAGAGCACAATGGATAAGAACTGACTATTGGCTTTGAGTAATTGTCTTGAAGCCAACTATGACAAAATTGTGAAGGCTACAAAGAAAGCCATTTACAAGCACTAAAGGGTAACCAAGGATGAGAGCAAATACTTTAAGTATCTGAATTAATCAAATCGAGTGAAAATTCAGGCCGGGTAGTTGCAATCTTGGCAAAATAAAGCGACACACTAGCCTGAGATTAGGAAGATTAGGTTTGATATCTTTAAACATTTGATAAAAAATCACACACATAAAAAAAATGTTTTTTAACCATTAAATAAAATAAAAAAATAAGAAAATTCTCTTAGTAGCTTCTCTATGTGGGAGAAGCATTTTCCTTTTTTTATTTTTATTTTAGAGTTGACAGCTTGTAAAATTGACATGTTGTGTTCTGTGATAACTACAGGATGTTTTTACATGAGAACATAGTTGCTGGCTCACAACCAAGTTCCAAAGTAGAGCCAAGCAACTTCAAGGAAGATAGAAGTAAACCTGTGTTGGGAGCAATACCTTAATATATAGATTCTGCCAATAAAGAATAAGCCAACAATGGAATAATTGATCAACTATTTTTAAATGAATGTAAGGGACTTACACACCCTACGATACACAAGTATTATTTATCTATAATTAATATGTTTTTGTGTTGACTGGTGAATTGAGCTTTATGGTCATTGCATCATAAAAATGGTGACTAGTTTTCTACTGGAAGTCAAAGTTGTCACTACAATATAATCTAAATGAGATTCTAGATTTATTTGGACAGAAGTGGCACAAAAGGGAAGTTCAGGAAACCACATGGGATGGTGATTCATTGGTAATTGCCAAAGAATTTTTTATGCCAGATTCTCCATTTGTGGTCAATTACAAGAGTTACATTTGCTAGCAAGCCCTTTGACCCTGTCATCCAAAGGTAATGCATGGTTTCAAAGCAAAGATGTTAGTGCAGAACAGTTCTGTACGTTGAAGTTATAGTTGTTATTTCTTTGCTGGGTCTATACCAATGTGTTTATAATATTTTTCTAAAGAATTTAAGTAAATTTGACTGAATAAACCTGCATAATTTCCAGATAGTTTTGTCTCCATTGAAACAAAAATATCTTCGATTTTAATTTATCTGTCTATATATGTTTAGCTATGCTGTTAAGTATGTTGTTAAGTATCCCATCAATAACCAACCATCTACGGCCACATTCAATTTGCTGACTCATGACTTTAATGTAATTAGATTCTTGGATGAGACTTTCAATAGAGTATCTTAGATCTGGTTTGACTGCATTCTTTCAACACAACTGCAAAGGATATTAGGTTCAACACTAATAAGTGCATGCATGAAAAACAAAGAGATATAACATTGTGTGCATGAAAAATTAAGAGAATTCAATAAAATCATGAATCATGAGATGGCCCACCGAATCATGAGCATAAGGATTCTGCCATTCACATCAAGCTTTGGGTGATAAGGGAGAAGACACATGGGATTAGTATAATTAATGGGTTTGACACAATTGAAACGAGTTTGGTAATGATTAGTGACACTAAAAAATCTTCCTAACCCCTTCTTTATCTTCATGAACTGTTATGCATCTATTTTCTCTTGAAACAAACAAAAAAACAAACAAAAGCTATACATACCTAAAAGCAGTGTCTTGATGCACCTTGTTTGACAGCTAATGTAAATAAAAGAGAAAGAATCTCGGTACCTTCTGAGGTGGGAAGCTTCGACCACATCATAGTCATTGTATGGACTTGATCTTGGGGGACGTGTTTGGGAACATAGTTATAGAATTTGTTGTCTTCTTGTTCACTTTATGAATGGAGTTGGTTGTCCAAATCTGCTGTCAATTGGTTGTCCCAATTTGGCTCCTCTCTCCACATCTTTTGCAAATGGTAAATAGTTTATTCATCCAATTCACCACCTTACTGAACTGACTGAAGTAGCAAAACAAATAGCAAAGAGGTATCACAAAAAGGACAAAAACCGATGGTGCTAATCAATTAATTAGGAACTCGCTTGAATTTATAGTTAAAAAGAACTCTTTTTTGGCCAAAGGTAAGAACTTGTTATTACCTCCTCGATGAGATGATGGCCTGTGACAGATCCACTCCAGCTCTCAACAATACTTGAGCAAAGTACCCAACAACATGTTCAATACCAAATATTCCTTTATGTTCTCAATTCATACCAGAGCCACTCATTAAGAAAATTTTTAAAATGAAATTTGTTTGAAAATCTGTAGAAATGTATAAAGAATGTCACCAAGAATGTTCAGAGGACTGGGTCTTGAAGAACCGAATCACAGTGGACTTATCACGGCGACCGTAGACCTCTCTCTCACCCACGACAATGATCACGACTCATCTATGTGACGACAGCGACCGCGACAACCAGAATCCTTCACAACCACGACGGCGACCAAGGAGTATGGAATGCTTCAGCTTCACAGGAACCCTCTCTCTAGTTTTGCTCAATCAACGATGCCCACAGTGAGAAGAAGATAGACCCATTTCACTCCTTTTTTTAAATTTAATAAGAGAATTTAACAATATCAGCTGATGTGGCCGATATTATGTCAAGTGATGCCGCAGCGGGGATAAACCTCGGTTGTCTTAGACTTATTGACACAAGTCCATCCTATAGATAGAGTTTAATGAATACCAATAAAAAACTATCACATTAGCATTTCATAATATTTTTATCTATGCATACTCACTCATAATATTTGATAGATTAATGTAATCTCAAATCACCCACCCCTTCGATGACCCCTCCCTCCTTTTGACGGAAAACAAATCTGAGCCACCACACGCCGTGCGACAGACACTAGTGGAGATGATCCAGCCTAGACTGGCACACCCCACAATACTCGATCTGGTCTAAAAATGGGAGGACCGAATTCATTTGGTCTGATCCGCAGTCTAAGGATTTTTCACCCCGAACCGCACCAAATAAAAAATATATATTATTTATATAAATAATTGTATAAATTAATTTTATATATATCACAATATTGCATAAGTATTATATTCTTTAATGTATAACTATAACATATAGTACTAGTATATATTAATATATTAACATGTTATAAGAGTTATAGTATAAATTATAGTATATGTATAAATTTATAATAGTATTAGTATAGTTAACTTAATATGTTAGTATTAAATCACTATAACTACATAAAGTATTATTTAATATAGTATTACCAATTTATCACTAACATATAGTATATTAGTAATACTACTAGTATAGTTATTAGTTATAGTATTGGTACTAAGTCTATAACTATATATATTTAGATCAATGTATTATTATATTCTTTAATGTATAACTATAATATATAGTATTAGTATATATTAATAATTGTACAATTTATTATGTAATTCTCATTTAATAAGTCACTTAATTTTAATTTAGTATTTTAAATAATTTTTTTTATTAATCGATTTTTTTTAAAAAAAAAGTTGAACCAACCCCCAGTCTAGTCTGGTCTAGTCCGGTCCGAAACTCCACTCCCTAGGGACGTTTGGTCCAGACTGGACTTGCTCTTCCCTACTTGCACAAGCACCCACCCCTCCCTTTGATAGAAATCCCTTCGACAAATCACCCCTCCCTCCCTTCGATGAAAAACCAAATTCAACAAATCCCAGAGAAAAGAGATTCATTGAAGAACAACAAAAGCACTCACATTTAGAAACCCACAAAATATTAAAGAAAAAAAATTAAAAAAATAAAAAGAAATTAAAAAAAAACCACAAAATCAATCGGATCTGAAATTATCGTTTGCTTGTCGACTGCCCAAAACCTTTGTTGTCCTCATTGAAACTAGACTTGCCCAAAACAAAAATACAAAGAAAATCATCAAACTTGACTAAAACAAAGAAAACTAATTTCTTTAATGCGTACAAGCCTTTTCAAACTGAAAGAGAATTTGTCCAAGAAAGCTTGAATGAAGACCGAAGACAACTCTACAAAGCTTCATCAAACACGTTAACCATTTGATTCAAGTAGCTTGGCCACAAAATTCCTGGGAGATGTGATATCTTGGACTACTATTTCTACGGCTTCATCACATACAAACTGCTTATCAAAAGAGGAACTATGCTCTGAGTGAAGCTTCATCAAGGGACAGTCCCGTGTGGGCTTAGCCCACAGGGGCAAAGCTTCCAACTAATTTTTTTCAACCAAGCTGCTAAAAGCTTTAGTAAAACAACAATAAAGGAAAACAAAGTGCAGAATGAAGCTCAAGAGGGATTACGGTGGCCTGAGGCGTCGGATTTTTGTGGCTTGGGTTTAGGTTGCAGGAGAGAGAGAGAGAGAGAGAGAGAGAGAGAGAGAGAGAGAGAGAATTGAAGTTGTGCCAGTTTTACAGATATCATAAATCATTTGTCTTACGGGAATCATACATCCCCTTTGAACTGCATCTATTCTTCGGGTAGCAAAGCTTTTGCCATCATGCAGTCGATGAACTTAATATAAAATGGGCACTACACAAGCATAGTTACCCTTAAATTCTTAATAACTTTATGACTTATTTGTTATTTTTTATGAAAAGGATAATGTACAAATTAAGGTACTAGGAAATTTAAAGTATCTTTATGCAATAAATTTAAGCTGTGGGTTAAAACTATAAAGGTAAAAAACTCATGAAGAAGCAACAGTTGATTCTCAAACGGCATGAATATACAGCATGTTGAATTAGAAGTTTGGCAAGTGAACTTCAAGAATACTTGTCAAATGAAGAATACATAAAGAAATTAAGAGGTCCAATGAAGAATACTGTGGACTTTTTATATAGACAACAGGAGGCCCAAAGACAAGCAAGTTTAAACACGTAAAGAAATTTTGCAACACGGTCTAAATATTTTAACAACATTTTCACAATTGTACTTTAGAAATGACAGAACTACTTACTCAAAATAGAATAGATTACATTTAAAACTATCCTCATACTTTCTATAGTCCTATGCAACCAACAATTATTACAAGAGATGATGACAAGACACTTGGTATTCCATGATCCCTAACAAGAGGGTAGTCTTTGACAGAGACAGACTGCAGCTTGGTGAAAAACCTTCCAATAGACATTCCTCAGGAAGAACTTCAATGGAAGGTTTCTTATCCTGCTCAAACTCATTACCTCCAAAGTCGAATGGGGTACCAATCAAGCTCATTTGCTAGGAGGGCAGTACATGTCCACATGGGAACCAATTGGACAGATTTCATCTTTACCTGAAAACCCAGTGAAAAAACCGATATCAGCCAAAGTGTCCCCCTTTTTGGTCAAGCACACAAAATTGTTTACCACTAAGAAAATCTAGCAATTTCCCTGCCAAACAGTTTCTTCCATGCTATTACTAAAAGAAGATCTAAGCTTCCCTTACTAAAAATATTTTGATATTTGCGACTTTTTTCCAAAAATAATTGAATTAAGATCTACCACTTAAATCAAGTGCAATCTATCATAGCTGTTTAGTTTTTTATAAGAAAAAATTGATCTTGCTTTACCTAAATGTCTCCTACTTGTTCCAGTGGGAGAAAGAAACATTTCTTAAAAAGAAAAAAAAAAAAGAGGAACGAATCATTTCTCAAAAACAGACTCTCCAAAGGACCAAAAGATGAAGTGAGTTTAAACATAACACGAAATACAACCAATCAACCAAAATTTTAGGCTTCAACTCTTAATTGTACATCCAAACAATTTATGCCTCCTAGTCAGTTAAGGATCCAAACCATTCCCAGATCAAAGATATAGTCAAGATCTCAAGCTATATTAGAAACCAACGCTTACACATTAATATCAAACAAAAATAAAGAATACCCATAAAGCCAAATCTGCCAAGAACACCAGCAAAATCAACCAAAGAAGCAAAAGAAAAAAAAAATCAAAGACCCATAAAAACTTACCACGGTAACTGACGAGGGTAGACATGAGCAAACACTTTCAATCCCTAGGAATCCAAATCCAAACCGAGCCTCAGAGCAAAACCCAGTAGTCAGACAAAAAAGAAACACAACTACTGATACAAAAACAACGAAGAGCATTTGAAACCCTAACAAGTAGGGAAAAATAGGAGAAGAAGAAGATGGAATAGAAGGAGTCATGGGACTCAAATGTATGTGCGTGTATCTGTATGTAATTCACTCATATAATGGCAAAAAGCCAATAGATAATGTAAACTTAAGCACATCTACACAACTTAAGCACAAAAAAAAAAACTTAGCCAAAATCTACACAACCAAACTTCACAATCAATGCATACTACAATAAAGTTAGACAAAATCTACAAAAATATGTGAACATTCGTACACAAAAAACTTACACAAAATCAACCGATAATTTTCTCCATCATTTCCTCAATCAGACACCAAAAAGGAAAATATAAAATATAAAATGAGAACAAGAGATTAAAAAAGTATCAAAAAGCCATAGAGAGGGAGAGAGATTGAGACGGAGAGGGGCTCACCTTGGTGGATCTGTGTCTGCAATGTCTAGGGTTTCAGGGGTGATGGGTAATGGGTGCTAGTTGGGCTAGATGGGTTGAAGGAGAGAGGCGCTGGGCAAGAGAGAAGAAGAAGAAGAGTTGAGGGAGAAGGATCAGGTTGGGCGATTTTGCGGAGAAGAAAGGCCTAGGCGAGTGAGAGGATCAAGTGAGAGAAGAAGAAGGGTTGCGGGAGAAGAGAAGCCTAGGAGAGGGATAGGATTGAGTGAGAGAAGAAGAAAGGGAGAAGAGGCATGGGTCTGGGCGAGTGGAAGGACAGGAGGAAGGATACAAACCGGATTTGCCACGTAGGTGTGTGGTGTGTGCCAGATAGTCGGGGATCGAAAAATCTAAACATAAACCCCTACACCACACATCACCTATTTTTTTTATTTTTTTATTTTATCAAATATTTGTTATATATATAATAAATAGAAAAATTAAAATATTTTAAAAAGAAAAAATCTAAAAAAAATTTAAAAAAATTTAAAAAAATAAAAAAATATTAGTGTATAGTGTAGGGGTTATGAATAGCAATGCTCAATTTTTCGAAAGAGAAATTCTTTTTATCAGTTACTATTCACCACTTACACTACACATCTTATTAAAAATATTCATATATCTTATGAAAAGCACCCCTACACCTTATGAAAAAGTTACAAATGTGTGGTGTGAAAGGGAATAGTGGCTGATGCATAGCAAATCCCTTTCGAGAATTACCTAAACAAAAATTCTTCTCATCAGCCTATGTAGTTGATAGCACACCCCCACACCCTTACGTGGCTAAACCGGATTCACTAATAAGTGAACCGGTTTTATAGCTTGCTAATAGTGAGAAGCCACTCTCGAAGCAGACCTCCCTTCCTCTTCTACAGCTCGGCCTCCCCTTCACCAATGCTTTATCTCCCCCTCTCATCTTCTCTCTGATTTCCCTGTCTTGAATCAATTTTTTCAAAAACCTTATCTCCCCGTGCTTTACTCACCCTCAAAACACGATTGATTATGCCCAAACTAGCATCTGATTTTACTCTGTCTCGTCGCTCTAGAGATCCGTGGAAGGGAATTCAGCATCTAGAGATCTTCAGAAGAGAACTCAATAATTTAATTTGCGCAATGGTAAGGTATTTTGCCTTACTAGAGTATCTTATGCCGTAAACTTAAAAATTGAACTCATTCTCGTTTTGAAAAATTTTCCTAAAAGAGGCTAATCTGAAGATTTTCTCAAAAAAAAAAAAAAAAAAAAAAGCTAACAAACTAGAGCTTTAACAATGTCCTACGTAACTACATTTGTGAATAAGTAAAACTAATAAGGGAAGGTAAATCATGTGAATTCATCTCTCTCTCTCTCTCTCTCTCTCTCTCTCTCTCTCTCATTTGCGAACATTTCTATTGGTCTTAATTTTCCACATTACCAGTTGCCAACCATTATCTATGGCATTCTACTTCTTGGAGTTTTGAGCGGATTGCCTCATCGACTTTATGTTTGTTAGATTTATGCTAACAAACGAAAAGTCTCAATTTTTGTGGATATTTTGGGTAATTATTACTCTAGCATTCCAGAGAAAATTAGTGATTGATTTGATTTTCTTAAATCTACTCTCTACGAATTTTAACGTTAGATGCCAGTATTGACTTTATTTTTCATCTTTTGGCACAAATTATGATTATGGGAAAATGTTTTTTTTTTTTGGAATTTTTTGGCCACTTTATCAGTGAAAATGGGATAAGTTTAACTTGGTAGCCAGAGTATTGGTAATACGTTATTCCGGAAGAGTCTATTTATAAAGGGTATTCTATGAGTTCTATAGGATACAAGGAGATTGTTTCTTGATTTGGTACCCGAAACTTTTCAAATCTGGTGTAATTTCAAACGATTTGGTTCTCTAATTGATTATTTTCATTGGTCGATTATTCATATAGAGAAGTTGTCATTGCAGGCAATAAGGATTAAGGAACACAATTCTTTGTAGGAAAGGTGGTTGCCAAATTACCGCAGTGTGAGGACTAAAGAAAAGTCATCAAATTCCATAGTAATTTTGAATCATTATGATATCTACCATTTCATTGTCAATATGTTAACCTTCAAAATTGATCATTTTGATCTTCTACCTTCAAAACAGATGTTTTTTTGCCAAGTGAAAATGTACAAAGTTGGGTTGTTTTGACTTTATTTCATAATTTGGTAAATAGTTAGCTATTTGAAATAGAAGTTGTGATTTGAGAATCAGGGGAATGTATGTTCTTTCGAGTTATGACATATAATTGATATTTTCAGTTATTTTTATGTGGAATACTAAATTTAGATATATTCTAGGCAAACGTGAAAGGCGAAGAAAGATATGTGTGACCATCCAAAGTGGTTGGGATAAATGGTTTTCGTATTTTGGCTTGAATCTGCTTATGCATGGGCTCTTAACTTTGTTTTTTCTTTCATTCATTCCTAACAGTTGGAATAGCTTATCAAAAAAATAATGTGAGAATAGATTATAGTCGAAGGTAGTTCAGTCTGACTCATAGAGTACTAGAGTATACATCTTTTAGATTGTAATTGTATCAATTTAAAGTGTATACTTTTGCAAGTTGTGCCGATTACTTGACAATCATTAACGTGCTTCCTTGTGTTTTGAAGAATGTTTCAGGTCTCTTTGTTCCAGTTTGGAACTTATTCTTTAATTTGTAGATAAATATTAAGATTTGGGTTGCTCATATGAGTCGATTAACTGATACCTCAAGTAGATATCCACCATCTGTTTCTTTAGACCCAGGATCTAGTACTAGTAAGTTCTCGAAGGTATACAATACTATATGTCCACCATCTATTTTTTTTTTTTTTTAAAAGTCGAAACGAAGCTAAATCGAATCTGAACCTCATAATTTCGTCCACCACCATGCCATATTGTAGGGAAACCTCCAAATTCAGCGGTAGGTAGGATACAATCTTCATGTTGGACCAAATGTTTGGTATTGATAATTACTTATGTCTTGTTCTTTATAACTATGCTCTAACATGTTTTTTCGACCTCAAAAACTTAATGGTTTCTTAATTATATATGTGGTTAGGCCTTTAATCATATTTTTAATTTGTTGTCGACATGATCATGTTAATGGTTTCTTAATTATATGTGGATAGAAAATTTTTCACCTGCCCAAAGTATAACATAGTAAAGCATCTTATCATCTTAATTAGCATATTGAGTTTGATTTTGCACGGTGTGCTTTATCATTTTAATTAAATGTTTGTACTGTGTGTAGGGAGATGCGAGATGTGAATTCTTTGTATAGACAGGTATAATTCACTTGTTAGAGGAGAACACTCGTACACGAGAAAATAAAATTTGGAAGATGTGGGATGACATACTCATGCGCGAGTATGAAGTTTGGAAAAGGGAACTCTCCATTTATATCATTTTATGTGTTTTTGTATTTAATGGATTTGTGAGTTTTTGTTTTTGTTGTTTTGTTTTTAATTTGTGTTTTTGTGGAGTTTTGTGGGGGTGTTGTGTTCTATTTTGGGGGGTTTGTGGGGATTTTTGGGGCTTTTTTTTTACCTGTTTTGTGGGGAGTTTTTGTTCATCGTGGTATTTGGAGCAATCCCATTATTGCCACTCATGTAGTAGCGTAACTGTAGGAAGAGGCTAAAATCATAAAGGCTGGTTGATGAAAAGTTTCCTCCACTTTGGTTGGGATTTTTTGTTCAATACAAAAAGTAGAGCAAATGATTGCTAGTGGAGAATTTTAGCTAGGCTTCCATGTTGATAGTGCAAATTCCTTCATTTTTCACATAGAAATAAACGAGGCTAGCTACCTAGCTGATGTTTTTAGTTGTTTAAAACTAACTAGGAAAAGGAAAAAACAAAGATTATGTTCTATGTTTCAGTTGCTTGCTTTTTGTATGTATATTAGGCCTCACTTGAGCTTATTTGCTGGAAGATTGATATCATTTATTTTCATAGATGACCTTTTTAATATGAAGTAGAGTAGGTGCGAGTCACCTTTTGCTCTTCATGTGCGTTGGCTTTTAGATTACAACTAAATTGCACCTTTTCTTAGGAATGGCCTCTATGATTTTAACCTCTACCAACACTTTAAGTTTGCATGTGAAGTTGAAGGGGTGGGTGTTAGTCACCTATAATCATATTTTAGATAAATAGTGTGATGGGCGAAGGAAAAGGGTATGAAAATTTAAGCCCTCATGTAATTTGGGGGAAAGGGAGGCCGCCAACAAGAAGAAAGGTACCACTAGTGGAAAAGGCTGCAACAAAGAGAAAAAAGAAACAGGTATTATGTTTTGTTCAAGTACTTGTGTACATATTGGATTGCATGCATGTTACTTTCTAATATAAATTTTTTTGTCAATTTAGACTTGCAGAAAAATCTTTGACGACAAGGAACGATATAGTGACCTCCCTGAATCACAAGTTAGTGGTAGTTTTGATGAGATTGTTATCCCAACCCAATGTAGTACTCTAACACAACCAACGCCACCAGAAATGCCGTGCATGCCCCAAGGATAGGTAGTGCAAATCACTGGTCGAGTCTTTTGAGAAACAATTGGTTTAGAGGAATTACTAGAAGGGGTATTTGTAAATCGTTGAATGGGGTATGGAAAATCTTTTTGGTGTGGTTTCCATACTAGAGGGGGTGTGAAAATGATTGAATGGGGAATGTAAATTATTTTTTTTGGGACTTACTAAAGCTGATATGGAAATGATTGTAAACAAAATGATTGTAAACTTTGTTGTGAATCGATATGGGAAACATTGTAAATATGTTTTAGTTGATCATTTATCCACGTTGATCAAGCGTATAGGTTATGGTTATGAAGGAGCAGTGAAGGGAGTAATAATTTTTTTCCCACTAAGATTATGGTTGTTGTTGTAGTTAATGCTTTGTTTTAGTTGGGGAATTGATGCTTGTTAGGGCAGTCTCAACGAATTATGTAAATGTAAAATTAAAGTAACTTTTTACCTATTAGATGTCAAAACAGGCTACAACGAATTATACAAACACAAATTTTGTAACTTTTAATTGCAATAATTGGAAAGGAAATATCAAATTTGGTTGCAATTGTACGAACATCAAAGCTTTATTTTATTAATTTATTGTAACTCTCCATCTATCTTCTCTTGCATAGATATATAAGTAGCTTTCATTCTATCTTGCACCAGAACTAGTAACTTTAATTCATGAGTTAAATTAATTAAATAATTAAAAAATTAAATTTTAAATTCATGATAAAATTAAATAAATTAAAAATATCCAAATTAAATATTTTTTTAAGTTAATATTATTTTATTACTATATAATGAATAAATGAAGAATTCAATGTAAAGATTTGATGTGAATGTAATAGTCAAAATTAAATTCATCTCATATTATTTTATTATTATATAAGAAAAAAATAACTATTCCAATGTGGAGATTTATGTAAATGGAATAGCCAATATCCAAATTCACCTTACATTCATCAAAAGTGTCTTTTACATATGCATAATCCAATAACAATGCTCTCTTATGATGGTAGTGCTTTACAGAAGGGGGGTCCTTAGCGTGATAAGGGGAAAAAAATAACCTGGCTCATTTTTGGCAAGTATTTGGTATGTGCAGATTTGAAGTTGTGCCAGTTTTACAGATATCATAAATCATTTGTCTTACGGGAATCATACATCCCCTTTGAACTGCATCTATTCTTCGGGTAGCAAAGCTTTTGCGATCATGCAGTCGATGAACTTAATATAAAATGGGCACTACACAAGCATAGTTACCCTTAAATTCTTAATAACTTTATGACTTATTTGTTATTTTTTATGAAAAGGATAATGTACAAATTAAGGTACTAGGAAATTTAAAGTATCTTTATGCAATAAATTTAAGCTGTGGGTTAAAACTATAAAGGTAAAAAACTCATGAAGAAGCAACAGTTGATTCTCAAACGGCATGAATATACAGCATGTTGAATTAGAAGTTTGGCAAGTGAACTTCAAGAATACTTGTCAAATGAAGAATACATAAAGAAATTAAGAGGTCCAATGAAGAATACTGTGGACTTTTTATATAGACAACAGGAGGCCCAAAGACAAGCAAGTTTAAACACGTAAAGAAATTTTGCAACACGGTCTAAATATTTTAACAACATTTTCACAATTGTACTTTAGAAATGACAGAACTACTTACTCAAAATAGAATAGATTACATTTAAAACTATCCTCATACTTTCTATAGTCCTATGCAACCAACAATTATTACAAGAGATGATGACAAGACACTTGGTATTCCATGATCCCTAACAAGAGGGTAGTCTTTGACAGAGACAGACTGCAGCTTGGTGAAAAACCTTCCAATAGACATTCCTCAGGAAGAACTTCAATGGAAGGTTTCTTATCCTGCTCAAACTCATTACCTCCAAAGTCGAATGGGGTACCAATCAAGCTCATTTGCTAGGAGGGCAGTACATGTCCACATGGGAACCAATTGGACAGATTTCATCTTTACCTGAAAACCCAGTGAAAAAACCGATATCAGCCAAAGCTGTCCCCCTTTTTGGTCAAGCACACAAAATTGTTTACCACTAAGAAAATCTAGCAATTTCCCTGCCAAACAGTTTCTTCCATGCTATTACTAAAAGAAGATCTAAGCTTCCCTTACTAAAAATATTTTGATATTTGCGACTTTTTTCCAAAAATAATTGAATTAAGATCTACCACTTAAATCAAGTGCAATCTATCATAGCTGTTTAGTTTTTTATAAGAAAAAATTGATCTTGCTTTACCTAAATGTCTCCTACTTGTTCCAGTGGGAGAAAGAAACATTTCTTAAAAAGAAAAAAAAAAAAGAGGAACGAATCATTTCTCAAAAACAGACTCTCCAAAGGACCAAAAGATGAAGTGAGTTTAAACATAACACGAAATACAACCAATCAACCAAAATTTTAGGCTTCAACTCTTAATTGTACATCCAAACAATTTATGCCTCCTAGTCAGTTAAGGATCCAAACCATTCCCAGATCAAAGATATAGTCAAGATCTCAAGCTATATTAGAAACCAACGCTTACACATTAATATCAAACAAAAATAAAGAATACCCATAAAGCCAAATCTGCCAAGAACACCAGCAAAATCAACCAAAGAAGCAAAAGAAAAAAAAAATCAAAGACCCATAAAAACTTACCACGGTAACTGACGAGGGTAGACATGAGCAAACACTTTCAATCCCTAGGAATCCAAATCCAAACCGAGCCTCAGAGCAAAACCCAGTAGTCAGACAAAAAAGAAACACAACTACTGATACAAAAACAACGAAGAGCATTTGAAACCCTAAACAAGTAGGGAAAAATAGGAGAAGAAGAAGATGGAATAGAAGGAGTCATGGGACTCAAATGTATGTGCGTGTATCTGTATGTAATTCACTCATATAATGGCAAAAAGCCAATAGATAATGTAAACTTAAGCACATCTACACAACTTAAGCACAAAAATAAAAACTTAGCCAAAATCTACACAACCAAACTTCACAATCAATGCATACTACAATAAAGTTAGACAAAATCTACAAAAATATGTGAACATTCGTACACAAAAAACTTACACAAAATCAACCGATAATTTTCTCCATCATTTCCTCAATCAGACACCAAAAAGGAAAATATAAAATATAAAATGAGAACAAGAGATTAAAAAAGTATCAAAAAGCCATAGAGAGGGAGAGAGATTGAGACGGAGAGGGGCTCACCTTGGTGGATCTGTGTCTGCAATGTCTAGGGTTTCAGGGGTGATGGGTAATGGGTGCTAGTTGGGCTAGATGGGTTGAAGGAGAGAGGCGCTGGGCAAGAGAGAAGAAGAAGAAGAGTTGAGGGAGAAGGATCAGGTTGGGCGATTTTGCGGAGAAGAAAGGCCTAGGCGAGTGAGAGGATCAAGTGAGAGAAGAAGAAGGGTTGCGGGAGAAGAGAAGCCTAGGAGAGGGATAGGATTGAGTGAGAGAAGAAGAAAGGGAGAAGAGGCATGGGTCTGGGCGAGTGGAAGGACAGGAGGAAGGATACAAACCGGATTTGCCATGTAGGTGTGTGGTGCGTGCCAGATGGTGGGGGATCGAAAAATCTAAACATAAACACCTACACCACACATCACTTATTTTTTTAATTTTTTTTAATTTTTTATTTTATCAAATATTTGTTATATAAATAATAAATAAAAAAATTAAAATATTTTAAAAAGAAAAAATCTAAAAAAAATTTAAAAAAATTTAAAAAAATAAAAAAATATGTAGTGTATAGTGTAGGGGCTTATGAATAGCAATGCTCAATTTTTCGAGAAGAGAAATTCTTTTTATCAGTTACTATTCACCACTTCACACTACACATCTTATTAAAAATATTCATATATTTTATGAAAAGCACCCCTACACCTTATGAAAAAGTTACAAATGTGTGGTGTGAAAGGGAATAGTGGCTGATGCATAGCAAATCCCTTTCGAGAATTACCTAAACAAAAATTCTTCTCATCAGCCTATGTAGTTGATAGCACACCCCCACACCCTTACGTGGCTAAACCGGATTCACTAATAAGTGAACCGGTTTTATAGCTTGCTAATAGTGAGAAGCCATTCCCGAAGCAGACCTCCCTTCCTCTTCTACAGTTCAGCCTCCCCTTCACCAATGCTTTATCTCCCCCTCTCATCTTCTCTCTGATTTCCCTGTCTTGAATCAATTTTTTCAAAAACCTTATCTCCCCGTGCTTTACTCACCCTCAAAACACGATTGATTATGCCCAAACTAGCATCTGATTTTACTCTGTCTCGTCGCTCTAGAGATCCGTGGAAGGGAATTCAGCATCTAGAGATCTTCAGAAGAGAACTCAATAATTTAATTTGCGCAATGGTAAGGTATTTTGCCTTACTAGAGTATCTTATGCCGTAAACTTAAAAATTGACTCATTCTCGTTTTGAAAAATTTTCCTAAAAGAGGCTAATCTGAAGATTTTCTCAAAAAAAAAAAAAAAAAAAAAAGCTAACAAACTAGAGCTTTAACAATGTCCTACGTAACTACATTTGTGAATAAGTAAAACTAATAAGGGAAGGTAAATCATGTGAATTCATCTCTCTCTCTCTCTCTCTCTCTCTCTCTCTCTCTCTCCATTTGCAACATTTCTATTGGTCTTATTTTCCACATTACCAGTTGCCAACCATTATCTATGGCATTCTCTTCTTGGAGTTTTGAGCGGATTGCCTCATCGACTTTATGTTTGTTAGATTTATGCTAACAAACGAAAAGTCTCAATTTTTGTGGATATTTTGGGTAATTATTACTCTAGCATTCCAGAGAAAATTAGTGATTGATTTGATTTTCTTAAATCTACTCTCTACGAATTTTAACGTTAGATGCCAGTATTGACTTTATTTTTCATCTTTTGGCACAAATTATGATTATGGGAAAATGTTTTTTTTTTTTGGAATTTTTTGGCCACTTTATCAGTGAAAATGGGATAAGTTTAACTTGGTAGCCAGAGTATTGGTAATACGTTATTCCGGAAGAGTCTATTTATAAAGGGTATTCTATGAGTTCTATAGGATACAAGGAGATTGTTTCTTGATTTGGTACCCGAAACTTTGCAAATCTGGTGTAATTTCAAACAATTTGGTTCTCTGATTGATTATTTTCATTGGTTGATTATTCATATAGAGAAGTTGTCATTGCAGGCAGTAAGGATTAAGGAACACAATTCTTTGCAGGAAAAGTGGTTGCCAAATTACCGCAGTGTGAGGACTAAAGAAAAGTCATCAAATTCCATAGTAATTTTGAATCATTATGATATCTACCATTTCATTGTCAATATGTTAACCTTCAAAATTGATCATTTTGATCTTCTACCTTCAAAACAGATGTTTTTTTGCCAAGTGAAAATGTACAAAGTTGGGTTGTTTTGACTTTATTTCATAATTTGGTAAATAGTTAGCTATTTGAAATAGAAGTTGTGATTTGAGAATCAGGGGAATGTATGTTCTTTCGAGTTATGACATATAATTGATATTTTCAGTTATTTTTATGTGGAATACTAAATTTAGATATATTCTAGGCAAACGTGAAAGGCGAAGAAAGATATGTGTGACCATCCAAAGTGGTTGGGATACATGGTTTTCGTATTTTGGCTTGAATCTGCTTATGCATGGGCTCTTAACTTTGTTTTTTCTTTCATTCATTCCTAACAGTTGGAATAGCTTATCAAAAAAATAATGTGAGAATAGATTATAGTCGAAGGTAGTTCAGTCTGACTCATAGAGTACTAGAGTATACATCTTTTAGATTGTAATTGTATCAATTTAAAGTGTATACTTTTGCAAGTTGTGCCGATTACTTGACAATCATTAACGTGCTTCCTTGTGTTTTGAAGAATGTTTCAGGTCTCTTTGTTCCAGTTTGGAACTTATTCTTTAATTTGTAGATAAATATTAAGATTTGGGTTGCTCATATGAGTCGATTAACTGATACCTCAAGTAGATATCCACCATCTGTTTCTTTAGACCCAGGATCTAGTACTAGTAAGTTCTCGAAGGTATACAATACTATATGTCCACCATCTATTTTTTTTTTTTTTTAAAAGTCGAAACGAAGCTAAATCGAATCTGAACCTCATAATTTCGTCCACCACCATGCCATATTGTAGGGAAACCTCCAAATTCAGCGGTAGGTAGGATACAATCTTCATGTTGGACCAAATGTTTGGTATTGATAATTACTTATGTCTTGTTCTTTATAACTATGCTCTAACATGTTTTTTCGACCCCAAAAACTTAATGGTTTCTTAATTATATATGTGGTTAGGCCTTTAATCATATTTTTAATTTGTTGTCGACATGATCATGTTAATGGTTTCTTAATTATATGTGGATAGAAAATTTTTCACCTGCCCAAAGTATAACATAGTAAAGCATCTTATCATCTTAATTAGCATATTGAGTTTGATTTTGCACGGTGTGCTTTATCATTTTAATTAAATGTTTGTACTGTGTGTAGGGAGATGCGAGATGTGAATTCTTTGTATAGACAGGTATAATTCACTTGTTAGAGGAGAACACTCGTACACGAGAAAATAAAATTTGGAAGATGTGGGATGACATACTCATGCGCGAGTATGAAGTTTGGAAAAGGGAAAGAGAGAAAGAGAGAGAGAGAGAGAGAGAGAGAGAGAGAGAGAACTCTTCAAAAGAAAAAACAAAAATTATTGTATTTGTAATAGTTTAGGCTTGATTTGGATAAATTGTATGTAAATAGGACGTCGTATGGAGTAGATTTTTGAATGGATCAACTATAATAGTACTTCTCAAGTGTTTTGGTTATGCCGTACAAAATGGAATCTCAGTTGTATGACATTCAAAAGTGTGTATGAAAATGTTTTGTTATCCTTTTTATCCATTATTTTCTGTACCTAGATTTTGTTCAAAGTCCCCCTTTTAGTCTTTCATTGGGTTCTTCACAAATATCTTCTTACCCTTATCCCCTTTTAGTTGTATGGTTCTATTTCTAATAGCCGTATCACCTTGTAGATTCTGTATTGAGACAAAGGAGATGTGTATTTTGGAACCCTGATCACATTTGGACAATGTTCTCACTCTTATCTGATTGATATTTTTGAGCTTTTCTCTGATCTCATATCAATGAGAGGGGAAAAAAAGAGAGGAAAATAATACAGAATCATAGAGGTGAGCTTCTGAATGTGTCATAGGGGAATAACAGCATCATAAACACTTGTACAGAGATGATTTAGAGACACATTTCATCAACTAATAAATAGAGTGATGATTTTTTTACAAGTAATTGAGGTCTCACAACAACTGTCTATTTTTTTACAACTAATAAATAGACACATTTCATCAACTACTCGGCCCGACATCAACCTTCTCATCTCTCAAAACTCTTTTGTACAAAACAAATTTACTGCATTGATGATGAACCATCCTCTCTCAACTCTGAGATGTGAAATGCGAATGACATCCAGAGTTTGTTTATGACTTTTCTGCAAGAAAATAAGGAGGATGTTAGTATATATAGTTCATAACTTCAACTAATTAATTGAGAGATGTTCAAGGAATAGTATGGATGATCTAATTAATTAGGAATGACAAAAAGTAGATGGAGATTAGCGTTTATCTTTTAGTTAAGGACATTTGTTGATTATGCCATACACGTGTTATGGAGCAAGAACAGCAAACTATAATAGAATGTGAAAACTTTGGAAGTTCAGAGCTATAATCACAAGTATTGTAAACAAAGCTCTCCATAAATAAATAAATACTGTCACATGATACCTATGCTTTATCAATATGTTTTAAACAAAGTTCAGAACCAGGTCTGAAAAATAAAAGAACATGAAAAGGAGGGGAATGTTTACCAAAGTTTAAAACCAGATCCGTAAAAGGGCTTTGACTGATAAACCAGAAAAAGGGCTTCGACTGACAAGGACACCATCATAACGACAATGCAAGTAACTAACATCCTTAATTGCCGTAGAAACAAATCCCCTGATTAACTACATCATAGCCTCTCCAAGAGGAATAAAAATTAAACACATCATCTCCACAAACTTAGGCATAGCCTCCCCAAGAGGTACAAAAATGTAACCTTTGCATCTTCACAAACTACACAATAGCCTCTCCAAGAGGTACAATGGTAACAACTTTTTTCGGGTTAACTCGCATGCATATATCACTTGCTTAACATAAAATTCATGGAACTGATCTTAATCCCCAGATTTCTTTTACAAAAAAAAAAAAAAAAAAAAAACTCATATATGACAAATGAATACAATGGTAACAACTTTTCGGGGTTAACTCGCATGCATATATTGCCTGCTCAACATAAAATTCATGGAACGTACTCACACATGCCACTCAGGAGATCTATCATTTAGTAAAATCTGGGGCAGTCAATTTGCAAGTTCATCAAAACTAAAGAAAATCCATTTGCAACATCTATTGGCATAAAATATTTCGCAGAGTTTGCATTGAGAAAAGCCTCGTGTAGCGAGCATGTGATTAAATTATCTATCTTTTCCTCATCGTTCACCAAATAATAAACAAGGATAATGCAATTTCAAGTGAATGTTCTGACACTTTCCTCAATCAATATTTCCCCATTATTCCACTAGTAACAGATTTCTTGAAAAAGTAATAAAGATTCATATACTTTTAAGTTTATTATAAATGAACACGAGAAGAATATAAGAGAAAAATAAAAAATGGCAACAATCAAGTTGTAAATAAACCCAAGTTATGTTTTACCATCTGCAACATAATTTTCATATTGAGTTTATCATTTCAAGTTGTAGAGTATCCAATACAAAAATCTTAGCAGAATTCGACCCCACAAAAACAATGACTGAAAATAATGAGCGTTGCATCAACTAAGTATATTGTCCACTAACCACATCAGAAAATAAAAACTTCTTTCAATTTGGTATAAGTTTTAACCAGCCTTACAATTGCCTTGAAGAAAGCAATTTGGGGAGCCGAATATTTCGTTCCCAGCTTGGACTGTTCGTCAGAAATATTATTGACCACCCCATAGTAAATCCGTCCATCGTATTGGTTTCGGAAGCCCCGTAACTCACACCGAACATCAGAAAGTGACTTTTATCTTCAGGAGGTATTCATCAAATAGCTGTTTATGAGCACCTGTATCAAATATGACAACCTAAATCACATAAACAAAGAGATGCAGTTGATGGAGATGTAAGAGATAATCTGTTATCACCGATACTAGCTCGATCATGGTAGTCAATTTCTGTCGAACTTCTAGAACCACAGGAAGTCGGGTTTTTAGGTTTAGCGGGACAATTGCAAGGACGAAAGGGAAAAAGGGTTGTAAATGTAAAAATACAAGAAGAAGAGAGAGAACCAACGGCATCTGGAAATATAATAACAATATAAAAAAGTGAATTATTGGAAAAGAACAGAAAAAGAAAACGAGGAACACAGGAAGAAAGAAGAAGAGGGAAACCTTAGTTTTTGCCAATGGCGGTGAAGATGGAATCGAACTCATCGACCCTGAGAGGGCCACGTGATAACAAAGCTTGAATGAGGGTCTGGTGTCTCCAGGTCAGCTCCGACATCACCGGCGGAAATTCGGGAACCCTAAATTTTTCGAGGGAGGCAGAACGGAACTGAAAAGGAATGGAGAAATCGAGAAACTAGAATGCTGCTGCGTCTTCCAAAGGCGGGAATACCGGTGATTACTTCTCCTATGGCGGGAGATATTACTTCTTCCTAAGCCGCAATACCCATCTCACAAAACTCAAAATTTGCACCAAAACTCACATGTCACCTCTCTCAGTACACAAGCAGAACAATAATACAGAAGGAAAAATGATAAGAGTTACCTATGAAGCTGAGCAGAGGCGCGGCAAAACAGAGCTCACGAACTCACGAGCAGAGGCGTGGCGAAACGAGCAGAGACTCGGCGCTGGACAGACCGAGGAGCCAACGAGGGGCAACGCTAGACAGAGGGAGGGGCGTCGCGGGATGGCGCTGGGCAGGGAGAGGGAGGGTCGACGCGGGTGGCAGGTGCTTGGCAGAGGATGAGAACGCGGGTGCTTTTGAATTCGCAATGCAAGTTTTCATATCCTAAGTAAAACGACGGAGTTGCGTTTAGGAAAAATCCAGGTAAGAGTGTTGGGGTGTGAGTTTTGCTACAGTGGCTGATCTGCAGCAAAACTCATTACCTAAACGCCGTACTCTTCTTTATTTTAAATTTTTTTTAATTAAGCTACCTAGCTTTTTGATAATTAATAATAAGTTAATATCAAAATGTAATTCTGTTTTATCTTAATATATTCAAATTACAAAGTTCCTAACAATTAAGAATAAGAAAATATCTAAATCTGATTCTGGTTTATCTTAATTTTTTCAAATTAAACTTTCAATATTTTTGATAATTAAAAATAAGATAATATTAAAATGTATATATATTAGACATCTTTCAATTACAGTTGAATCCTCCTTAGAAAAATTAGTTATTATCATTATATCTCTTTTCTTATTCTTCTGAAGCTATGAGTTTTTTTTCATGGGTATTTGATATTTCTATATTTTTTTTATCAATTTCTATTGTATAATTTTTCTATTCCAAAAGCATTTTATGTTATCTCTGTTCTGATAAATCTTATCTTTCAGATCAATATGGAAAAAGTATATTGGAGTAGACAGCAATTATGGGGTTCTCTTATTGGGTGCTTAGGAGTGAATCGAGTGATTTTACAAGTATACCTGATCTTGCTTCTTGTCTATGCTGAGAAGACACTATTAAGGTTCTTTTATCTTATCTTTTGTGCTTCTATACCCTATTCTCGATCCAAACATGATGCTTGCAGTGTGTCAATATAGATCAGACCAAAATAGATAGATCAGAGGGAGAGATCAATTAGGAAGGAAGATATGTCACGCAGAATCTTCATCTTCTTAATTTTGTGGTGTTTATAAATCTTCGTCTCCATCACTTCGGAATCCACACTCTCATCATGAATGTGATCTTTGGCAATATAGATTTCCAAGAACAACGCATGTACGTAATTAAACTCAAGTTTATATGTGTTAGAAATTTGATAGGATCAGTTCTACGTTGATGACCTATTAATGGTAGTATAGTTTAATTAGGGAGAGAGCGGGTTCGGGGGATGTGCCCCTGAAACAACTAAAGCAAGCTGAAGTTTGATATACATATATATATATATATATATTTGAGTTGATCTCAGCCTTGCCTAATTAATTTCCTACTAATTACAGTGTATTTTATTTAATAATATACATGTGTGAGTGCGTGCGTACTGTGTGTGTACGTAATTATGCAGGGGAGTTCTATTAAACGTCAACGCCGCCCAAGAATCTCATGTTGATGAAATGTGAAGCTACATACACACGACGACCTGCAGGTAAATGCATTTTACTACCCCCATATAATTTGAATAATTAATTAGTACAATATGACAAGTTTCGGGAGCATATATATATATATATATATATCTTTATATATATAAAGTGACTATCTAACGGAATTTTCTTGATTTAACGGTTTTTATTATTTTACCGTTAAAATTAACGCAGTTAGTTACATGAATAAATTAAAGTAGCTCTCTCTCTCTCTTATTAAAAGTTCTTATTTTTTTAATCTCTCTCCTCAATCACTTATGAATAAATTCATAGTTATCAAATTTGTCATCAATCCTATAACTCATGCATTGATGATCATTTATTTAGGATGTATATTAGATATATATATATATTCTATTAAATATATATCTATATAAATATATATTCTATATTCTATTATTTTTATATGTGTGATTTAAAATTTCTATTAATTTCTATATAAACAAAGAGAAATGTAAAATAATTAAGTTTAAATATATTTACCAACTACATTTACTAATACAATTATTTCAAAAAAATATTATTTATTTATCAATTTAAATTCATTATGAAACATTAAAATAAAATAATAATATCTTATAAAAACCTTAGTATTTAATTTCTTTATAAAAATTATATCACTTTTTTAAAATAATCGTTTTATTAAACTAAGAAAACGTGTTCTGCAAGCACGTTGATTTACTGTTAACGGTTTTATTTCCTGCATTGCATAGTTTTGGTTCAAGGTTCTTTTTTTTCATGTATTTATTGTTTCCAGCCATACCTAGGAGCACATGCAGTAGTAAATAATAAGATTTTAATTCTAAATACTTTAAAACCGATTTAAGTCTATTTTACTATTTTATATTAAAAATTATATATTTTTTTTTCTAAAAGCATTACATTATTAATCAAAAATATTTTCTTAATAAAAATAATATTTCTATACACTGAGTCAACGTCCATTGGGCGTTGCTCAACTACTAGTATATATATATATACACATATGTAGAAAAATGCATGCATGCTAGTATATATAATTTTTAAATATATCCATATCCATTCATATATTTTAATATTTTATTTTTTTTAATAGTTAAGAAAGTAACTATTAATAATTTATATTTTTTCTTAATTGTTAAGGATGTTTAAAAAATACCTAAAATAAAAATAAAAATAAAAAAACCATTTGCACTAATGTGTATATTTAAGGTGGACATTTGGTGTGCACCCTAGCATTGTTCATATATATATATATGCAGGGGCGGCGGAACCAGAAAATCTGGTTTGAGGGGGTAAATTATAAAAAAAAAAATTTGGGGGGGTCAATTACTAATTTTTATATAGTTTAATATATAAAAATACTTATAAAATTTTAATTTTCATGAGATTTTGAAAATTTTGGGGGGGCCAAAGCTATATGTGGTTCCGCCCCTGTATATATGGAAATAATATTCCTAGTGACACTTGCTACCGATTTTTTTTTTTGTTTATTTTTATTTAATAGTTAATGAAGTGTTTTTTAATTATTTTTTCAATCTTCTTTTATATGTTTAAGGGGTTTAAAAATATGTTTAAAAAAGCTAAAAATAAAAATAAAAACTTACACATTTTCTTGATAGGAATTCTGTAACATGGTCATACATATATATATATATGCATGATGTCATTCAGCCTCTTAAATTTGGCACATCAAAGTTATCACTAATGCAAATTGCATTTTTTTAAAATAATTTTTAAACATCCTTAAACATTAAGAAAAATAAATGAATAAAATACATGGGCAATAACTTTGAGAGGACAAATCCATGAGTCTAAATATCATTTTTCACACACACACACACACGCATATACACACACACTAGGTAGAGCCTACGTGCAGGGTACATATTTTCTGTAAATATACATTTTAAGATGCATATCAATTAGACCAACAAATATGATAAATGTAAAGATAATCATAAATCTATTTAACAAATCTTACAAATGATTATAATTATACTTGGAAAAAAAATGAAGAAATTAATTAAAAACATCAAATGTAAAATTATTGAATACATCAATCAAATGTTTAGAACTCATTTTATTGAAATCATAATAAGACATGCATGCATTGCTCCACTTGTTATAAGACCAATTAGAAATAATAATTAATAATCTTCAATGGAAAAGATAAAATAATATTATTGAAATCGTTTCATAAAACTACATAGATATAATTGTTATTGGAATGATAAAATATAAAAATAGACTATTAATTTGAAATTAAAAAAACATAATGGTTTTTTTTCAAATAAAAATAATATTAGTTTAAAACTAATAAGCAGAAAAATAAAATAATATTATTTTTAATTGTTTCAGAAAACTACATGGATATAACAATGAATATGATAAACTAAAGTCCAATTATAAACTGATGCATAATTTGGAACCTAAAAATGATAATTGTATTTTGTAAAATGAAGATATAATTATAGTCCAATATTGACTATTATTTACTTTTATGAATTTCTATGGAAAATAATATAAAGATAACTGTTTTTTTTTTTCAAATAATATACATATAAAAAATACTATTATTTCAAAAATCTGAGAAAAAATATAGAAACCATCCTAATTAAGTTGTTAATTTGTTCCACAAAATTAAGTTTAATAAACCAAAATTATTAATTTAGATTATTTGAAAATTATTAATATTTAATTATTATTTTTATTATATTCTAATTAATATTATAATAATATAAAATTTAAATATTGTATTTTTAATATAGATCGAAGACAAAAACGTAATTAAGCAAATGAAGAAAAAAACCTAAGTGTAAACTCAAACAAAAGTCTATAGCCTCTTTTATATATAGAATACAGATATATTGCTTTTACCTTAATTAAAAAAAGAAATAAAAATAAATTCAAGAAAACAAAACAAAGCAATAATATTCATGAACATTCATGCAAGTTTCAGTAATTAACCCCTTTCACGAACAAGTTTATAAATCTCCATTAATGCATGCATATATGCATCATTCATAATTTACAACCCACGTTTAAAAAAAAAAAAAACAATATTATATAGTGCTGTTAATTATTTTATGTATATAAGTCGTTAACATTCGACAAATGTTAATTTTCAGGTGGTGGTGGATAATGGGCATATGCAAGTCAATTTGTCCAGGCCGGCGGGTGATGTTGTTGCAATTAAGTATGGTGGTATAGATAACTCACTCGAAAATCATAATACATGGGAGAATAGAGGGTACGTAAGTTCGTCCTTGCACTGCCATTATTATTATTATTATTATTTTATCTTTCTACCTAAATTTCTAAAATAAATCTTAATTAATGGTGAAAATTGTAGCAAAACTTGATAGCTTTAGAAGCAAATTATTCATGAAAATTTTACAATATTGCATATTAAAATGTAATATATATTGATAATTCAGAGGTTTAAAAATAGAGTTTTTCCTATTTTAAATTGTTGAGACTACATCACCTATCTATATTAATATATGAGAAATAATAGTTGCAGTTGTGAGTGAGTAAGTACTGCATAATTACTTTAAAAAAAGAGAATAAATATTGAACCCACATGAAAAAAAATTAATTTTTTAATAATAGACCTTATCACTTTTTTTCAGAGCGACTGCATAATATTTTCGCATTCCATCACTGAATGTAACATTACTCTTAATATATATCCTTTGGATTGAGATTGTGATTGAGACTAAGATCTTGTATATGAAATTGTATGACGTAATTAAATAATTTGAACAGAAACAGACACAATCTTATTAATTAATTCCAGATGATCATCATTTATCATGATGATAATTTATTAGTATATATCTAATAACAAGAAGTTAAAAACAAGTAGAAAATAATTCAAAAGTTAGTAATAGATTAATGTGGATTAATGTATAGTACTACATATATGAATTCAAATTACTTTTCTGCAATTTTCCCACCATATATATGTTGATATATTTCTTATAATCATGATTCATCATGATCACTTCTATATAGGTATTGGGATGTAGTTTGGAAGGAGCCAGGAGGTCCCGGTGGTAACGTCTGGAGGTAATAAAATTCCCTCTAAAAAAGGTTCATCATTCGAAATAATATATATTTATATATATATGTACGTACGTATGTACGTATTACGTACTTTTGATCCCTAACTAAAACTATATATTATGCAAAAGATTGACAGCAACAAAGTTCACGATTATAACTGAGACCAAAGACCAAGTAGAGCTTTCATTTACTAAAACATGGGATGCTTCGGCTAATTCTGATCTCCACGGAAAGACAAATATTCCCTTAAATGTAGACAGAAGGTACGTACGTTAATTCACGTGCATGCATGCCGATCGATGATCATAAATTAACTAATTTAGAACCAGAATTAATTCCAATTTATAATTGACATGATCAAGTACTTTTTAACTTTGCAGGTACATATTTCGACGTGGGATTTCAGGATATTATTCATATGCGATATTTGAGCGCCCCGAGGGATGGCCGGCTTTGTTTCTGGGTCAGATTAGGGCTGTTTACAAGCTGGAACAGGACAAGTACGTAATTATATAATTTGTTTTAACTTTTGTTCCTTATCCAATATTAAAACGAAGAAAAATCTTGTTCTTCATATTAAATTTTTGTTATATAAAGTCACACACGCAAGTACATGATGACCTATAAAACTACTTAAAATGTGTTACATTAGTATCATGTGTGCATGATTGAGGATGACAAGAGCTTAGCTATATAGATTAATGACAATTAAATAGATATTGTTGTTATAAGGTATTAATGGATATTAATGATTAGATTTCACTACATGGCAATATCGGACAAGAAGCAGAGGCTCATGCCAACGCCGGCAGATCGCAAAAGAGGTCAGCGCCTTGCCTACCCAGAAGCTGTTCTTTTAACCGATACGCCCTCCAATTCCAAACTAAGAGGAGAGGTACGTACCCTTAATTCATTTTTAATCCTAGCCTGCAGATGATGATGATCCTATATCTATATATATATATATATATTTAAAAGTTAATAATTAAAGCTGTATTTCTATTAATTCGATCTAGCTAGTCTTAAAATCATGTGCCCTATTATTATTCTTGTTGTTGTTACTGATCAATTTGTGTTGATTGGGTCATGCATGAAGGTGGATGACAAGTACCAGTACTCGATGGAAGATCAAGATATTAGGGTTCATGGGTGGATGTCCGTTGACCCACCTGTTGGATTTTGGATCATTACACCCAGTAATGAGTTCCGTACAGCGGGGCCCGTCAAACAAGATCTCACTTGCCATGTGGGCCCTACTCTGCTCGCTGTAAGTCTATCTAATCCCCGTGATCTGCATCCTACCTTATAATTAATTCACACCCACGTCAAAAATATATTGCATATAGGGCAAGATTTATGTATGCAATGAGCTCTCGTAGGCATGCAGGACTCTTGCAACGACGTCGTCTACAACGCGCGCTGGAAATAATGTTGATTAATATATATTCGTACTGTTCTAGAATTGCGTAATTGTTTTCTCCATGATAAAAAATGATTTTTTTAATGAATTTAAGATGATTATTTTTATAAAAAAAGATTGTACGTGCATAATTTACACACTTTAAAAATTATATAAATAAATTATAATAAGACTAGTAGTCATCATATATATATATATATATATCTATAGAATAATGATAGTTGCAGTCGTGTATACACAAGTTTCATATAATCATTTTGATAATAGACTTTCCTTTTTTTCGAAGTGACTACACGATAATTGCACACTTTATTACTATATATAGCATTATTCACATATAAAATGCTGATCTTGTACGTTTACCATGGTTCAGACGTTCATGAGCACTCATTATACTGGTAGGGACCTACACATGAGATTTAAAGACGGAGAGCCATGGAAAAAAGTTTTTGGTCCTATATTAGTCTATCTCAACGCCGGTTCCAGCAAAACCCGTAAGAGACTCTGGGGCGAAGCTAAACAGCAGGTATATATATTTATTTATTTATGAATTAAGCTAATTAATTAAGTGGTATCTGATCCCTAATTCGAATTTTATCTCCATTTTATACAATTATTAATTACTTGTTAATTTGTTTCTTTTTTTAATTAGATGTTGCGTGAAGTCAATAGCTGGCCATACAATTTCACCAAGTCGGAAGATTTCCCTTCTGCTGACCAACGGGGAACAGTTGTGGGTCAATTGCAAGTCGATGACCGGTACGTGCGTGGACGTGCATGCATGCATTCCTTGATTAATGTCTATTTGCATGGTTTTTTTATTGCATGCAGGTGATCACATGCATCTTCAAATAACACTATATACGTACCCACCATGCACAAGACCATTTTAGTCAGAGCAAGAAAGCATATTTCTAAGTAGTTTTATGATCTGTCAATTACTTTAAATGCCATATATGCAGTCACTAAGTATATATATAATCACGATCAAAATCAAAATTCTCTTTTACTTAAGATGGTTTTTGTATTAGGTACATCACTGATGAGAAATTACTGAGTGCAAAATCTTCTCACGTGGGTTTGGCTGCTCCTGGAGAGGTCGGCTCATGGCAAATAGAAAGCAAGGTATAATTTCTATATAATTTTCCCTTTGATCAATAGTAAAGGGTGATTAATTAGACACTGATGAGCTATAAATTTTGTACAATATTTCTTTGTTAATTTCTTTTAGGGTTACCAATTCTGGACCCAAGCTGACGACGAAGGACGTTTCGTAATTAAAAATGTTCGACCGGGTGACTACAATTTGTATGCATGGGTCCCTGGTGTGATTGGAGATTACAAAAATGACATGCAAATTACTATTAAAGCAGGTATATTATATGTATGTATGTATGTATGTATCACTTTAATTACAAGCTTGTCAGGGCCGGAACTCTATGATCAATATAGCATTGAATTGTGGTATTTACAAGTTAGTTTATAAATGGGTCACTTATATATAATTACTAGGAAACTACATTAAAAATTGAAAGAAAAAAATTCAAGAAAAATAACTTTCTCGTCTAATTGATGTATTGGTAGACTTTTACATCAACAATTAATTAATACATTTGGTGTATTAATAAATAAGTTTGGAAATAGAATTTTTCAGATTTGGCTGACATCCAATATTGTAGGCTCGAATGTGGAATTGGGTGTGGTTGTGTATACGCCTCCAAGAAATGGTCCGACTCTGTGGGAAATTGGCATTCCCGATCGCACCGCCGCGGAGTTCTATATACCGGACCCAAAGCCAAAGCTAACAAACCGATTGTTCATTCACTCAGAAAGGTTAGTGATCACACCGACGTCAGCTAGCCACACATTGATCGATGCTACAATCTTTAAATAAATATTTACTTCCATTTGATGAATAATTTTAATTGGCAGGTATAGGCAATATGGCTTATGGGAACGGTATGCAGATCTATATCAGGATGGTCAGGATCTCATTTATACTGTTGATTTTAGCGATTATTGTAAAGATTGGTTCTACGCCCATGTTACAAGGTACGCACTTATTATGCATTGCCTCCATTATTTGAAGAACATTTGAAATTTCAGACGAGCCCGATAAGGGAGAGAAAAATCTTCAGATGGCCGGAGGGCGATAAGCTGAATATAAGATTTGTTGTAATTTTAAATGGTTCTAATATATATATTATATGTATATATCGAATTAATTGCAGGAAACTAAATAATCAAGCATACGAAGGAATAACATGGCAGATCAAATTTGAACTAGAAAATGCCACTAACAACGGAAACTACACATTCCAGTTGGCATTAGCGTCTGCCAATCTTGCTGAAATACAGGTACATACAGAAGCCAACCGAAATTAAGAATGCTTCTTGATTTTGCATAGAAAAATAGAAGTACCTTTCCTACCATATATATGGTACTTTTTACTCCAAACAAATATCATGCGCATTGCATATATGCCTGCAATTTTCATTTCTGTTGTCTTCTCTGTTGATATTCTCATGACTTCGTTGCAAGGTTCGGTTCAATGACCCGAGTCTACATCATGCACACTTCTCAACGGGACTCATAGGAAGGGATAATGCGATAGCAAGACACGGAATTCATGGATTATATCGGTTGTACAACATTGATGTACCAAGCAATCTATTCCAAGAAGGAACCAATACCATCTATCTCACACAGCCAAGGAGTAGAGGTCCTTTTCAAGGAGTCATGTATGACTACCTTCGTTTAGAAGGGCCTCCGCAAGATCATTCATGCATGCAGAGGGAGTTATGTTAAAATAAGAATTAAATGATCAAATTAATTTAGGGCTCATTTGGACATTTGAAGTAGCTCAAAATTTTGTGAATAACTACAAATAGTAGTGAGATGGTCTGTAAATAATAATAAAGTAGTTTGAATTAAGATTTTTCATATTATTTTTATTTCTAAGTTTAAAAATGTTATATTAATTTTTATCTTGTTTTGAAGTTGTAAAAATTGTGTTAGTTTTTGTGTTTAGATAATGTTTAGATGAAGATTTTGAATATTTGAAATTGAAATGTGTTTTATATTTAAGTGATGTACTTTAAAAAGGAAATTGTGAGAAGTTTTAAAGGATAGTAATTATCCATTTTCAGAACATGTATTTGGTCCTTAATATTGTTAATTTGTTATAAAAAAATATGATGACTCATGATGAGTTAGGTACAAGCAGTAGGAGTCCACCAAAATCTCAGCTAATCTTTTGTTCCGATACTTCTCGATCCACTTTCCGAAAGCTTAGCCCTCGTTTTGGGAAGCAAATTAAACTCTGTCCCGAGCCACCATTTACGTACATTGAATATTGAATGTGACCAACACAGGAAGAGTATTTAAAATATCTGTTAATTTATTAATTTCACATCTTGTAAAGTGAAAAAAAAAAAAAAACTTTTGGTCAAGTATATTGATTTAAAATATAGTAACGGGACATAGTTATTATTATATAGGATTAAAACCCTAAAAAAATATTTAATTTAGCATAAAAACTCTTTTTTCTTTATTCAATAACTTGACAATAGACCAGTAAAGACCAGGTTCAAGTGGAGATAAAACAAACTGATAGAGCAATTAAAAGAAATTACTGGAACAATACAATAAACCTTGGACGCCAAGCTAGCTAGTCTTTAAGGCTTGGTAGGAGCCAAGGTGTAATTTCCGATGTCAATGACAAATCGGTATCCAACATCACTCTTGGAAGACGTTCTAAGGCATGCAGTCATGTTCACATACTCCATTGAAATAACTTCGATGTCTGTCGTGATGTTGTGTTTTGCTGCAAAGCCCAACATCTCTTGTATCTCCTTCATTCCTTTGGTGACACTTCCCACAACCATCTTTGTTCCTGTTATTACAAATCTAATGAGATTTGTTCGAATGGACAATATTTTCTTTTGAATGGACATTATTTTGATTCGAACAAATTAGTACTGTTCGAACGGATTTGGTACAATTTAAATGGAATTAACACATTTCGAACGGATATAATAAACCGTTTGAACGGACAATCAATTTTAGGGCTGAATGATCTTGTCTCTACATATTGCCTTTCAAATGGATTTCGTCCTTAAAAGTCATTTTAGGGACGAAAAAAATTTCATCCTAGAAAAAATATTTTCTTAAAAGTGAAATTTTTTGTAGTGGTTAGATCTTGGGGTATCGTTTCATACCACTTCATATTGAGAAATCATGCGGAACTATATTGTTGGTGATTTTGGTAAGACACACATGACTAATAGAAATGCACTGGATGTAGTGGGAGTGAGAGATGTACGCATCAGACTTTCAAATAGAAATGTGTGGACTTTGCAAAAAGTTAGAAATACTTTCTAGTTGAAAAAAAAAAAAAAAAAAAAAAAAACCTGACCTCTATGGGATAGATTGACGATAATGGTCATTTGGTAGTGTTTTTGGGAGGTGTGTGGAAGGTCACCAAGGGTGCCATGGTCTTGGCGCATGGTTAGATAATTTATATTTTCTGCTTGACATTTGGGTCTAGTGAAATGTAGGACAATACAGAAGGGGAAGAAACTTCTGCGTGTGAGAATGAGAAAGCAAAAAGGAGTCAGTTTTGTAATTCCTTATGAATTTGCAAGCCTAGGAAAATCTTCTGAGACCATGATTCAGAGCAAAGGTGTGAGAGACAATAATAGAGCATCTTGTGATCCAGGGTCATCTACACTTACAACAAGAGATTGGATCAGTCGCCTAAATCAGAGAAGAGAGTCTCAGCAACAGGCTCCCTAATGTCCGTTAGTGTCAGTAGGAGAATAGGTGTTTCCAGTAGTGGGAATTGAGAGATGCCTTCCAAATGTGTTGACTGAGGGCATTGCACGTGAGGAACTGAAGTCGTGCAGAGGTGGAGGATATTAGTTTTGGGGGCCATGGTAATATGTTGGCCATACCAATCTCTAAGTGGGAGATTGTTTGGTTTGTGGACCCTAGTTTATTATTGTGACGACCCGATTTGATGACCCAACTTGACAAGATTTCGTCACAATTTTTGGTAGAGTTTCAATGAGGTTTGGGCCAAGCTGAAGTTTAGAAAACGCCCGATTTTGTGACTCAGAAAATGTTAAACAAAAAGTTCAGTCGAAGTTCGCATGAAATTTACGGATTATACTCCAAACAAATATCTTGCATGCAGTTTTCATTTCTATTTTCATCTCTGTTGATATTTTCGTGACTTCATTGCAAGGTTCGGTTCAATGACCCGAGTCCATGCACAACTTGAGTGCCCACTTTTCAACGAGATTCATAGGAATCATAATTAGGGGTGAAAGTTTAAATTGAAAAATCGGAAAACCAACCTAGTTGTCCGGTTTTAGACCAATTCAGTCCGAGACTGATTCCATGATTCCACAAACCAGATAGAACTAGTTCGGTTTCAATTCTAGGGTTTTTAGGAATGGACCAGACCAGTTTGTGTTTATATATATAATTAAATTTTAATATTATATAAAATATTTTTATATGTAATATATAATAATTTTATATTATAAATTATTGTTATAAATTATAATATTAAACATGAACATTTGTTTGATCATATGTTATTAATATAAAATATATATATATTAATTACATTTTTAGGCCTAATAAATTCTCAATATATTCATTTGAATCCTTTTGATAAATATATAATACATTAGTAATACTAATATACATTAGTATATTAATTACATTTCGCTTTAATTAATTGGTATATATTAGTATACTAATGTATATTAATACTAATACTATATTAAATCACTTTTATATAGTAACATTAATACTAGTACTATATTAATATTAATACTATACTAGTACTTAGTGATTTAGTATTAATACTAGTATTATATTAAATCAATTTTTATACAACATATTTTTTTATAGCAACTTGTTTTTAATGAAATTAGCACTTGATTAAAACCAGAAAACCATACTAAATCGGTAAAATCGAAAATACTGGTTTACGAGAATAACTGGTGTAGAATCAATTATTGAAAATGTAAAACCAGTGTAACCGATTCAGTTCAAAAAATTGTACAAAACCAAACCAAACCGGAAAGTTTACACCCTTAATCATAATGCGATAGCAAGACATGAAATTCATGGATTATATGGTTGTACAACATTGTAGTAGCAGCTAGCAAGCAATTTATTCCAAGAAGGAAACAAGAATACGATCTATCTCACACGTGCAGCCAAGGAGTAGAAGTCCCTTTCAAAGAGTCATGTCATGTATCACTACCTTCGTTTAGAAGGGCCTCGAGCTGCAACATGATCATTCGCAACATCTTTTTAGTTTGAACCTCCTAATTTCTTTAAACACAAGGAGATCAGTTATAGGCATCAATTGTAATTAAATTAGCTAAGAGAGATACTGTTGTTGAAATATAAATTAAATGATCAAATTGATTTATTCTCATTATTTTAAGCTTTCGAGAAAATTAATTATCTTTAACATTTTTTATCCATTTATTTTAAGAACTCAATAAGCATCATGTTAGAGAAATATAATGAAAAGTACGGAACCACGAATATATTTTGTCTCATTTCAACATGTTATAGAGTATTGACAAAATTGTTTCTAGTATACAATAAATCCCCAATTTTCTTGTTGTTCTATATTAGCACTTTTATAGAAAACTAAAACACACAATTTTCTGAGAATTACGAGATTGGGAGATTTTTTTTAGCTAGAAAATTCTTGTATGTTTTAAAACTTAATAGATCAATTATATGATGACCATTAAGAAGGATTTTAGGTAATTCCAACAGCTAGTTTTCTGTTATATAACAAATTCGCCCCATAGAGCGCAAAGGCTATTACCCTTGCCCTTGCTCGCGTGCATGTTGCAGGCGACTTTGCCACTTCTAAGCGTAGGGTTGTAATCGATGTGAGTTGAGTCAAGCTTTTGGGTTATTGAGTTGAGCTAGAGTCAAATAACTCGAGTTCAACCTCAAGCTCGAGTTGAGAACTCTTCGAGCCGAGCCGAACTTGAGCTAATTAAACATGAGCTTGAGCTGCGTCGAGTTATTTATCGATCTTTGTTTATACTTTTTAATGAGCTCGAGCCAAGTCAAGTTATTAATCAAGTTTTGTTTGTTATTTTTTTATATGTTTTCTATTTATTTTCGAATGAATTGAATAATTAAAAGTACCAAATTTGAAAAAAAAAAGAATCTAATGAAACTTTTACAACCAATATATAAACATTACATTGAATAATAAGATTCTAACATTTTTATCAATACATTTCTTATATAGTTTCTACGTAGTACTATATATATATATATATATATATAACTACCAAGTCCTACATATTTACTATTACACATATTATAAAATATCTACTATAATTAATCACATAAGTACTTAATTAATTAACTAAGGTATAATTATGGATTATATTCGATATATAGACACAAATGATTAGGCATAAGTAATTGGGTTACATACTACATATTTAATTATAATGATGACTATGCTTATATTATTAAATTTAACGTGTATAGAAGCATATATATATATGTGTGTGTGTGTGTGTATTCAATGAATAATGGACGAGATTTGATCGAATCATGCTTGAGTGAGGTAATCGTACGGACCGGTTAATTTACAGCCATAACTAGGCAGCTTATGTAGGTCTCTCTTCTCCTTCACTTTAAGACAATACCACAGTGAGGAGGATTCAATATAAGTTAACTACTTATCTACACTTGATTTGAGTAATGTGGCACTAACATTTCCTTCATATATTTCAATGAGTTGATATAATTTCTATCAATGCACAACATACTATACATGTATAAGAAAATAAGTATATTTATTTGAAATACCTAAAATATATTTTATTTTAAGTAATAATATCTAACACATCAATATAATATTGGTTCATCAAGACTGTACTATTTCATGATTTTCTTACAAGTTAAGATTAATTTCAGTGAATATGTAAATGAATAGAATATATTTCTGGTTAGTTATCTGCCCCAACTAATGGGAAAAAAAAGAAAAAGACAAAAAAAAGGAAAAAAAGAAAAAGAAAAAAGAAAAAGGAATCTAGATCTGAAGGGTGCATGGCTGTTACAGCGTCTCCTCCTCATGATGTGGGCTTGGTATAAGAATTAGTCTAAACTGTTGGGTTTAGATATTTAGGGCATTGATATTGGGCCAGTGGCCTGTAAGAAAAATTAGATCAGAACCTCAATAACTTAATTAATACGTACATAACATATATGAAGAAAGGGCTTTTTATACTTGGAAACCCCTAGGGGATCGATGACCTTCTACTTTGGGGGGAGACCGTCCCTTCCACAACCAATATTTGGAAACTTTTATATTTAGCTCGCAGTTGAGTCTCATCCTCCCAAAACCAGCCCTTCTTTCTCCCTCTTTTGCTCAGTTTGCTCATCTTCTTTTAACTCCGGTCCCCCAATATTTATCTCAACCTTTCAAGCAACTAAACCTCCAAGAGCTGAAAACACCTATTATATGCAGCCAACTCCTCTATAATCTAACACATTACTTGAAAAGTTTGATTGCAAAAACTGAAGTTTAACGTCTCAATTAATTTTATATAAGTTACATGTAACACACCTCAAGTATTAAAATAAGATAAAACTAATTTGCTCTCTTCGAGGGGAGCTCTTTCAAGAAAATGAGAGTAAAAGTGAGAGAAAATGGGAGAAAGACAAAAGAAATTTCTTTATCATTTCAGATTAATTTCTTACACTATCCAGCTGAGTATATATATACTCCCATGAAGACCTTAGGGAAAGCCAAGAAGAGGCGCCATAAAAGATAAGTGGGGATATAAGCAATTGGGCTTAACAAACACAACCCTAGCCCATATTAAAAAATACAACAAAACTAAGCAAAAGACATTAGCTATCCAAGCCCATAGAAGCCATTGAGCCCAACCCTCTAATTCATTATTGCCCCAACCCAAAGCCTACAAAGACTTTAGTTCAACCTGTAGATATACTAATGACGTGTGACATTATATGATCATCAAGTCATGTGGTATATGTATATCTTAATTTTATGTTATTTCATGTTCCCATCCCATGTTTTTCAAAGGAGCTCCCTAAATCATGTACTTCAATCATGTTCCCATCCCATGTTTTCAGATCAAACAACGAACCGAGCGATAACAAACAAAATTTCAACAACCGCGCGACAAAAGAATTAAATTAAGATGAGGGAGTACTTCATATACAAATATATATGGCAATTATCACTTATCGGAGGAGGAAAAGTCCTAACTCAATGAATATCTCTGAAATTAGAATATTTTCTGTTCATTACAAGAAAAATAGACTTTTTTAATTAATTTATTACAATTAAAAGATTATTTGCAACTAATTTTAATTGTAAATAGTCATTTTGTTGAAATTAACTGATTGAAAATAAGCAATTTTCTTGTAGTAGTTTACGATCAATAAGGTAGAAATTAATATGAAATTAGATGAGGCCTCATAAAGTCATAATTGTGGTTAGATGCTTTGACATTTGCCAGGAAATGGTTGCCATAGCGGTTAATACAATGATCAGTTGCTGTATATTATTAGTAAATTTGTGTCTGCCTTTATTAAAGAAAAGGAATATTTCCCTCCCACTGTATATATATGGTATTATTCTCTACTAGTAGCTAGCATTAATACGCTATTTACATTGAATATGCAATAGTACTACGGAATCTCAAGACCAAAGCTCGTGTAAATTAAGAAGATCAAGCTATATATATACAACTCAAATCAGCTATGCATGCATGATGGCCCCATGGGTTACTTTTACATCGATCGATGAAAGTTATAATCGATGTGTTCGCGAACCCATTTTCGTTTTCGCACGTTATACGATCGTTACATTGAGTAGAGGAGGAGAAATAATGTTGCATGCATGATTGAATCGGTGTGGTGCATGTGGTGTTATATGGAGTCTGGACATTAAGGAAACAGATATATATATATATATAAGGCATGTATCAGTCTATATATGTTTGTTTCTTTTAATCATTGCTACTTATGCTTGTACATGATTAATCTAAAATTGAATCTAACATATATATATATATATTATAATATATATCTCATATATTCTTTAAATTTGAAGCTGGCAAGTAACAATATTGTTATCGTCGTCATGACGATCATATTATATACTACAGTTGATGTCATTGAAGCTACTTAAAGTGTATTAAGTGATCATATATATAATATGAAAAATGTTGGACGCAGTCGGTACGTGCAAGCGCCATGCAAACGATGTTGACGTGGAAAAAATCAAACTATACCATTTTATGCTTTTTACATTTCCCCCATCTCCTCGTTCTCTGTGTTTCGTTTGACCCCTTGCTATGTTTCGAAGCCCCTTCCTTCCCTATCTGTTCTTTCAAACAAGCTCCTTCCCTCTCTGTGCTTTCGATTAACGAAGACCATCGAAGCCCCATCCTTCCCTCTCTGTGCTTTCGATTTGTGAAGACCATTGAAGCCCCGAAGCCCCATTTCTGTGTATCTGGCGCTTGAGTATCTTCTAAAAACTGATGTGTTTATCTATGGTGTTGTGGTTCTTGAAGTGGCTAGTGGAAGGAGACACATCCAGACTGGGGCGGGGAGAGTTGGAGCTAGTAGCAACTTAGTGGAATGAGTTTGGAGTTTACACAAAGAAGGGAGGTTGTTAACAATGGTGGATGCGAGGCTTGGAGGTGAATTTGATGAGGGCGAGATGAGGAGGGTGCTGCTGGTTGGACTGGCTTGCTCTCATCCTGACCCATTGGCTAGACCCACAATGAGAGGCGTGGTCCAGATGCTAGTGGGTGAGGTTGAAATCCCCATTGTTCCTCGAGCAAAGCCTTCCATGAGTTTTAGCACTTCCTACCTCTTGATGAGATTTCAGGATAGCGTGTCTGACTGTAATGCGTTGATCACCATGTCCACCTCCTCATCAGACTCTTAAAGGATGGCTTCATTGGTAGCAATATCGTTTAATCCAGCCGACAATTTTTTCTTTGTTTTGTTTTTTTAATTATATGCATACATGTATTTGCCTAAATTAATAAATGCTAGCGTAAGTTTAGGACTTGAGAGTTGCAATTAGGATGGCATAGAGTGGTAGGAAGGAGCAAAAGAATGAATGGAAATTGGGATGTTAATTTTTTTTAGAAAAATTCCGTTTCTATTGGTACAGAACTGAAACAGATTGGCAGATATCTTTTCCATGCAATATTTATGCTGTGATTTTGTTTGGAGCAGTGTAGAGTTGTTTCTTGCAGTTGGGCTTTCTTTTGCCTAGCGTAGGTGGATTTTCATTGCTGGATACTCTGTTAGTTGTGAGGAGCAAAGGCAATCTAGGTGGATGATGCCAGTTTGGTTTTCGAGTCGTTAGTAAGCTCATTATAACTATGAAAATGAAGGTAACATCCCATTCTCGACTAATAACAGTTGTCTGGGAGTTGCCATGTTTTGTGGATTTTGACTTGTTTGCGTTTAATTGGAGCCAATTTTTAATTTTCAAGTGTGGTGCAGATCTATCTAACAGTTCAATGCTCCATTTCTAGATGCCAGCTATAGTTATCTGTTGTAGGTGGTTGTTCATGCCCTTAACAATCCTATTGGTTCTTTATCAGCAACTTTGAAGAAGAAGGTTTCACAAATTCATCTTTCCCGCATTTCTTTCCTCTCCCTCTCTTCTTCTTTTTTTTTTTTTAACGGCTGACGTGGCATTAGCCGACTGTCAGCCGTTTGCAAGCAACGACTGTCCCTAGTAGTAGTGTTATAATATATGGCAATTGTCACCAATAGGAGGAAAAGTCCTAATTCAATTACCCCAAAAGATTCTTGTTACGATCAATAACAAATTCATATGAGAGATGAGGCCTTATAATTGTATCCCGGTTGTTTTGACATTAGTAATGTTCTTGTTGTGCAAGTTTCGTATACTCTATTTAAAAAAAGTATTATTAAAAAATAATTTTTATGTGAGTTCCAAATTTACCCATTTTTTAAAAAGAAAATACGGGAGATTTGCACACCTAAAACTACAAATATCAAGGAAATCGGAGTGATTGCTGTCAATATAATTAATTGTTAATTATTAGTAAGTTGGTGTGATTAATATTAAACACGCATGCTTAATGGTGTCATCAATTTCCTAATAATTATTATACACATGATTATTGTATCAAATGTAAGTCCATATTTTTTTTTTCCTCAGCAAGTAAAGTATTGCATAGATAAACTAAATTGTTACAAGTATACAATATTCAGTAAGGTAGAAGTCCCCAATAGTTATCCCAAAACAATCAAAAGTAGCATTAAAAATAAGAACAACAAAGCAGGTTGTCTAGCCAAAAATTGGCTCCAATCCATTCTCATATGGGGAAGCCGCTTAAAAGCGGTTTTAACATAGCTTGATAAACATATTATAAACCTATGACTAAAAGCCGTAGTCGTGAGGGGTGTGCTGAATTGTGCTGATTTGGTCAAACTGTAGGATACTATCACAATCACGCCATCTTGATTACTGGTTAGGGAAAACAATAACATAGTGGAAAACATGGCATCATGTGGATTGATCTGCACCTAATCATTTGTGTTTCTGTACTTTTGTGGTGGAATGGAGATGGGGTAGACCATCTGGAAGATCTCGTCGTGGGGAATCTACTAGTATGACGCATATAGCCGTTGGAGGCGTTAGGGCGTGGTGGCGCGTGAGGACCACGAGAGGAAACAAGTCGCGCATGAAGGCCATACGCCAAACTTTTTGGTGCGATTCCGCGTTGTCTTAGTAGATCAACGGCTGAGGGATGCGGTGGTGGGGCATATGTTGACAAATTAAGGCTGGAAAGCAGTAAATCTGATCAAAACCGAACTAGTGGAGGGGAAAGGAAAAAACACTAACATGAAAACGTATACACAAAGCGGAAATGAAAAGGAAAATGAGAGGAAGGTTAGAGCTACAGCTGCACCCTCCTCTCCAGCAACGGCATTTGAAGTGATGAAATTTTCTACAGAAATGGAAGAGGTTCTCTCTCTAAAAGCAAAAGTCTTCGATCCATCTATAATGCAAGTCCTTGATTAAAGAAAAGGAAACTTTCCTTCCACAATATGATATTATCCTTCAGCTAGCTAGTACATGCTAACCTCACCTGTTTGCATTGAATATGCTATACTATTTACTATTCTTTTTGATCGAAAAGGATGATGCCTAGGATTCTCAAGACCAAAGCTCGTGTAAAGGCGAAGCTGTACAACTGTATTGCATTATGTTAGTGACATGCAAAAATTGTAGGATGTCTCTAAAAAATGCTCAAGATTGACTTAGCCACAGATCAATTAATTAAGATGGACTTTTGCTATAGTTGTTCAACAGATATGTAGGAAGTGTAGCTCTAGCTGAATTTAATCAACTGTACAGTCGAATACATATAGGAAAAAGCTAAGTCCACCGCTCCCGCTGGGAGAGCTACCGCTGCCAAAATCTTTTAAAAAAAATTTAATATATATTTTTTTAGTTCGTGATTAAAGAAATATTTTTTAATAATATTGTAATTTAAAAAAAAAATTAAAGTGTTAAAAAATACATATAAAAAAAGGTAAAAAAAAAAAAAACATATTTTTATACTAAGTGTAGCCCCCAACGATACTTGGGAGCGGTATCATTGGGAGCGGTGGCTGTAGTGCCCCCCATACTTAGATATCGGCCTTATTTGATATCATGTAAGTATTGTCATTCTTATTTTAGAAATGATATTTGTAATTATGAAGTGTATAAGAGCTATGTAATTTTTTTGAAATAAATAAATAAATACAATTCTGATATAAAAAAAAAAAATCTAATTTTTTAATAATAAATTATTTTTTTTAAAATGATTACGTAATGTTTAAACTTTAAGCAATTCACGTCCGTATCTAATATTACTCTTATTATTTATATTTATATTAATATTTATCTTAAATAATCCTTGGGTAAGCTAGCTACGAGAAGATGGAAAAAATTAAGGCCACAGCTGGTAGCTCCCATTGGCCCTTTTTTTTTTCTTAATAATTAAAAAAAATTGTTTAATATTATTATAAATTATTTATATTTTTTTAAAAATATTTAAAAGTATTAAAAAATAATTTAAAAAAAAGAAAAAGAAAATTACCTAACGGTGGCTCCCGGAAGCCACCAGGGTGCCTCTAGCACCGTCCCAAGAAGATTACAGTAGCCACCCTTATCATTACTCTAATTAGCTCACTGAATACGTCACCAGCTCAACCCCAACTCCCTATCCTCGTCGTGTATATATATATTTATTATATACAAAATACCTATAAGTGGTCTCAGCATCTCCCCCAAATCCTCCCTCCCTGCCTCCCTCCCTCGTCACTTTTCTGCTTTCTACGTGTGTGATAAAAGAATTACACCTGCTCTGATTCATATATGAGATCAAATAAAGATGATTTTAGATAAATAATAAAAGTTAAATAAAATATAATAATTATTATTATTTTGATATTTAAAAAAATTAAATTAAAATTTTAAAAAATTAAATTATATATTATATTTTATATAAAAATTTAAAAAATTTATAATAATAAAATGAGTTTAGATAAATGAATTTTCAATCCAAACAGACCTTAATCTAATTAGCTCACCGAATACGTCACCAGCTCAACCCCAACTCCCTATGCTCGTTGTATATATAAAATGCCTATAAGTAGTACTGGTCTCATCATCTCCCCCAAATCATCTCCCTCCCTCCCTCGTCACTTTCTGTCTTCTACGTGTGTGATAAAAGAAATGGCGAAATCACCGGAGGAAGAGCATCCGGAGAAGGCTTTTGGATGGGCAGCCAGAGATTCTTCTGGCATCCTCTCGCCTTTCAAATTCTCTCGGAGGTCCTCTTCCTCTTAATTTTTATATATCTGCATGTCCTTCTAATCTTGCTTGATTGGCTTTCCTTTCCGCCAAATTTTGATTCTGCAAAACTATAAAGAACTAGTTGAGAAAATATTTTACTTTCTTTTTTTTTTTCCTTCCCTTTCAAAAGGAGGAAATATGTGCGAGTGTTTACAGTTTAGTAAAATCTATAATTGTTTTAATTAGTTATTTTATTTTTGAGTCATAGTGTTTTATTATAATGAAAATAATTAAACTTAGTCATTTAAATTATATTTCAACTAGTAAATATAATTTGGAATTTTAAAGTTATTTTAAAATAATTTAAGGTTATTTTTTTTATATAACCTTTGGTGGTGAAAAAGCGAATGCAGTATTGCTTATAGGATTATATATTACTTTATTATATCACTTATTAAAGTAAATGTTTTGAGTAAAAATTTAGATGAGATGAGATAAAATGTTTTGAATAATAATGAGATTTTTTGGTTAAGATGAGATGAGATAATTTGTAAAAAAAATATAAGTTTAAAAAGTAAGATGAGATAAAATAATTTTGACTTTTTGAAATTTGATAAAGAGTTGATCCTATTAATGATTAATGATGAGAAGTTATTTAAAAATTATTGAGTAATAGTTACGAATATATTAATAAAAAAATAATATTTATAAGCAATTAAAAAATTACGTATAAATATTCTATTTAAATTTCAAAATGGCCAAAATTACTCTATAATTCTAAAAAATAATATTTCTCTTTTACAATATATTAGTCTAATTATGACCTATTTATGTTTTTATATATAAGAAATTCGAAATTTCCTTTTGAATCATAAATTAAAATATTATTCTAATTATGATCTATTTATTGTTTTATATATAGAAAATTCATTCGAAATTTTTTACTATAATTATAAATTATAATAATTTTAATTATCTTAGTAGGAAATTAGAATGGCGTTGGTTTTGGCTGAGGAGAAAATGGGTTTGGGCGTTTATAGTGAAGACAGTGTTAAAAAAAAAAAAAAGGCAGAGGAGGAGGACCGCTCTAAATGCTTTTTAATTTTTTACTGTTTATTTTTACCTTTTACTGTTTTTGTGTCAGTTATTAATATTATTATGGCCTTTCTTGAAAAGTGAAAACTGTGGAGATCCTTTGAGATGAAATAAAGAATCATTGATCAAGTGTTTGGTCATGTAAAGCTATTTTCCGTATAGATCGAGATGAGATTTTTCATTTTGAGAATTTTTACAGATCTAAAAAAATTATATAAAATAAATTTATAAATTAATATAATTTTATAAAATTTGTTAAATTTATTTTATAATAAAAATAATTTTATAATTTAATTTATTATATCAAGTTACATTAATTTATAAATTTATTTGTATATAATACTTATATGGCTAAAATATTTTCCTTATCATCTGGCTAAACAAACCAGGTTTGGTTTTGAGGATCTCACACACACACACACATATATATATATAATTGTTTTGTGACGGTGTTTGCAGGACAACCGGAGAGAAGGACATAAGATTCAAAGTTCTTTATTGCGGAGTATGCCACTCGGATCTTCACATGGTCAAGAGCGAATGGGAGGGCTTATCCAGCTACCCACTAGTTCCTGGGTATATATCATGTTTCTCGGCATTCACTACAATTTTGTACTTTTTCATCGATCTAGCTATAATATATATTTCCTCAGTTATATTATCAATCCAGAAAAATACTAGTAAGGGAAAGTAGCTTTTGTTAATCAAATCCTTCTTGATACTACAATTTTCTTGTGTAAAGAGATTTAAGTAGCCATGGCATGGGAACTTGTTTTTGCAGGCACGAAATTGTTGGGGTAGCAACAGAAGTGGGGAGCAAGGTGAACAAGGTAAAAGTGGGAGATAAAGTAGGAGTGGGATGCCTTGTTGGTGCATGTCACTCCTGCGATGACTGTAATAATGATCTTGAAGTTTACTGCTCCAAAATGATACTAACCTACAGTAACATCTACCACGATGGAACGATAACATACGGAGGTTACTCAGACACAATGGTAGCTGATGAGCGCTACGTTTTTCGATTCCCAGAAAACCTACCACTCGACGCCGGTGCTCCACTGCTATGTGCAGGGATCACAGTTTATAGTCCCTTAAAATATTATGGTCTTGCTGAGGCTGGTAAGCATATTGGGGTTGTTGGCTTAGGTGGGCTCGGCCATGTTGCTGTCAAGTTTGCCAAGGCTTTTGGAGCAAAAGTGACAGTAATTAGTACCTCCCCTAGCAAGAAGGATGAAGCCTTGGAACATCTTGGGGCTGACTCATTTTTGGTTAGTCGTGACCAAGAAGAAATGCAGGTGAATGTTAACTCCAAAAAAGACGCTCTTCATATATATATGCTTTTCAAAAAAGACGCCCTCAAGTTTGAACACATCCCTCCAAGTTCCTGTTCGAACTTTCGAGTCTCAAATGAAAGAGAGTTAAAACATATAAAGCAGGCCTTAAAGCTTTTATTGTCGCCAACATAGATATTTTAGACGGTATTAAACTATCAATAATTGTTGTAGACCTGTTTCATGTGTTCATCCTTTTTCCACTTGAGAGATCTTGGTCTATATATTTTTAGTCCGATCTACATAATTTGACTTGAGACACATTAAATTTGTGCAGGCTGCACAGGGCACATTGGATGGTATAATTGACACAATATCTGCTATGCATTCCCTTTTACCATTGATTGGGCTATTGAAGACCCACGGAAAGCTTGTTATGGTAGGTGCACCAGAAAAGCCGCTTGAACTGCCTGTCTTTCCTCTGATTATAGGTATAACTTCAGCATAAAATCTATCCTGTTTTAGACGTTGGTATCCCTTTTTGGTTAAAAATAGTTTTCATGAAATTTGTAATAACAGGAAGGAAGATGGTTGCGGGGAGTGCCACCGGAGGTATGAAGGAGATACAAGAGATGTTGGACTTTGCTGCAAAACACAACATCACGGCAGACGTTGAAGTTATTCCAATGGAGTATGTGAACACTGCCTTCCAACGTCTTGCTAAGGGTGATGTTAGATACCGATTTGTCATTGACATTGGGAACACCTTGGCTGCTACGATGCCTTGAAGACTAGCTTGATGTCCAAAGTTTCTTGTATTGTTCCTGTAATTTCTTTTAATTGCTTTCTCTGTTTCTTTTATCTCTAGTTGAACCTTGTCTTTAATTAAAAAGCTTGAGTTTTTATGCTAAATTAAATATTTTTTTGGGGTTTAATCCTGTACAAGGATCAAATACATGCCATGAAAATGCGAACTCAAGCTATCCTCAGTGAGACGGGTGGCAGCTTAGCTGGACAGGATAGGTATGATATGATAATATTGGACCCTACGATCTTTATTACGATGTCTGGGTGGCGAGCCTGCCCCTCTATGTACTGACCCACACGGATTATAAAATTTTTGTAGTGTAAGTTCCCTCTCTTAACGCGGACCCACACAAATTATAAGTCCAAGAATCTTTCAGTACCTCCACCATCGTTTGTGTATATTTGGAATTCTGATAGAAAATATTACTTTTAATTTAATACTTATAATTTAGAGTTTAACGTAATAAGTTCTATTATTAAAAAATTATTTACTGTTTAAGATTTGTATGTATAAAATACTTTTAAATATATTAGATTTGTTTGAAAACGAATTTAAAAAGCACTTTTTGAGGTATAAATGACATAAAAAGGTATATTCTTGATAGAAATAAAATATTCTAATAAAATAACAACGAAAATAGTCTAATAGATTTTTTAGTAATTATAATTGAATGAAAATAATTCAACTATATATAAGTGAAAGTGCAATATAATCACGCTTAAGCTGTCAGAGGTTCACGAGAGTTTCTATCTTTTCGAGAATCTCTCCAGTCATATTATTGTCTGCAAATTCAAAATTTATTAACTCTCTGAGATTCGGTGTTATAAAATAAATAAATAAATAAAAAGTTAAAGACAAACTGCCATCTGAAAATTTTCAGCTCCATCTGAAAGTTGAAGGCGTGAAGGTCTTCGGAGTCTGAGAGAGAAAGAGAGGGGGGGGGGGG